>VTPC01001436.1:47687-86806 GCA_011009095.1 Ignelater luminosus | reverse complement strand
CCGTCACCGATATTGTTTGGGGTTTCTTCAATTTTATTATTTTAAATAGCTCGATTTAATTTGTTTCTTTACCTAATCTAGACTTGATGTTTTCTTGTTATTTCTTCTGTAAAAAAAACTTAATCTCATTTGTTTCAAATTATTAATAAAAACAGTTATTATTTCCTCAATCATATGGACCGTTTTATTAAATGAAGAAAGAATGCGAAAACCGCAACTGCTGAAAAGACGTTGCGCAACAGTAATCATACATCAACAATAATTAATTGACATTTGACATCGAAATATTTTAGACACTTGAACCTTCCCAACTGTTTTGAATGGATTTACAAATATAATTGTTTAACTGACCTAAAATTCACCATCTTGATATATCATTATTAATGTCTTGTCGTTAATAAATACTAACGTTAGCTTCTCATCAATTTTTCAAGTTATAGGACGTGCTTTTTCTTCCGAGTCGATAATAACAAAACATATTTTAGGGAGAGTCCAGGTAAAAATTCACACCTTTTCGTTTAGTTTATCCTGCACTAAACCAACAGTGAGACCTTCCCAAAAACATTCTTTCGTTTACAAAAAATAATTTTTAAAACTTCCAACCTATGCAGTATTTATGTAGTTTATGACAGTGACAGCACATACAATTTGAAAACCGTCGTGACCTACCACTACACATTAAAAATCCACCAAGTCTCTCCCACGCTGCTTTCTTTATAATAAAACAATATTGGCGAACATCCAATATTTTTTGGCAAAATTCTACGTTTTCCTTCAACAATGGAATATTCAATAATGTTTAGCAACGCATAATACACACATACACGTTGCACGTCTATCCCAGGCAAGGTTTAAATTTATCCGGGAAAATAATACTGTTAACGTCACGTTTCACTGAAATAAAAATTTATTTTCAGTTTATTACAGTTTAACAAATCTGTTCGCTAAAAATAAGCGTGTAGCTACTTCAAAGTGGCTTTAATCAACCTAGCGTTGGCGATTTGTAAATTGAATAAATTACCATGGTATTTTAATGGTTCTAACAGTGAGTACTTAAATTGTTACATTTTCCAATCTTTTACAGAGGCGAACTCGCATTCATTTGTAAAATATTTCTTTTGGTGGATTCAAATCTATACGAATAATTTTAGGCTTTCTCACACTTTTTTCCAGCTCGGTAGGAATTTAATCTTGAATCACAAAAAAATTAACCAGACATTCATAAAACCACACTCAGACTTTATCTAGTTAGTATAAAGCAGAAATAGTTTAAAATCGAGAACTAAATGGTAACATTAATTCTTTTTATCCTAAAATTTAATTCATACATATTTATATTTTTGTAAAGTACCCTTGAGAATATGGATATTTGTTTAATAAAATACAACGCGAGGATAACAACACGTAGGGGTGATTATTATTCAACAAAATCAAATTCAGCTTATTACAATACGTTAAAGCTTGTAAACATAAATAAGAATAAATACATAAATTTATTCAGAACTATATTATATTCACTCAATTACTTCGACTTCTATCTTAAGTGAAACCGATTTTAAAGTCCATATCTGAAGGCGTCAGAGCAGTTCAACTGCAAGGCAATAAAACGCCAACATTGTCTTTTGTGATTTTAATATACAGAAAAATAAAAAGACGGCCATATGTAGAGTATGGCCTTTTAACATGCGACAGAGCCAACACTTGTTCGTTTGGTCCCACCTTCTTTATCCTACGCTACCAAACCCACATCCACTTATTAGACTCGCGGACGACATTTACTTAGTTCATTCAGTAATTACCGACAGCGACCCAAGACGATGAGATCGCCTCGAGCTGCAGATGTTACATCACGATCAACGCACCCAGCACCTTTTAATCCTACTTACCTTTATAATACTTTCCTCTTTCCAGTTCTACCAATAATCTAACTTTAAATGTCATTAAACCAGCATTTATTAAATTGAATTATCTCAATCACAAATCTTTACCATCGTGTTCCGAACCCATTTTTCTTTATTAGCAGCATAGTATACTACACTGAACAAATCAGGGCGTTCAAATTGAAATAGGTGTGTGCACTAAAATTGTAATTGACACGAAAACAAAAACTGTTCTTTTTAAAATCCTTTCAGTTTTTTTTGGTACACAAGGGTCAGGGTTATTGATTTTATTTATTTATTGTTACCATTCCAACTTCTTTCAAAAAAGTAAACTAAAACCACTCCTGAATTTGTCGGAGAAAACATTAAACAAGACACACTTAACAGATAATTTCGAATGCCTACCTGAAGAAATGAAATAACCTCGAGCTACAAGATGTTAACATCACAACCACACTCCGTCCCTGATATTTAAATAAAAGAAAAAAAATGATCACTGCATCAAACAATAAGTTAGAAAAACTAACATAATAATTACTAACTTTTGGTCACTATAACATCGAGACTTTTACAAGTTATCCAATCTTTTTATAGCCGGAGGATATAGATTTGATAGATACGACCGGTATCCAGTACAGCCAGGGGCTGTGACAGGTCTTTCGAATAAGACTCGAGCCCAAAGCAAACATAAGCGGCTAGTTCGGTCAAGACAAAACTTCCGTCGAGACCACCTGTTCTACATGTTATTATCCATTCATCATGGGTGATTGGTGATAACAGTTCTCCGCCCATGCTCCATGCTCCATGCACCAAGTAGCAGTGAATTCTACTATAAAATTACTATAAAAAAGAACTGGTTACACCTGAATCGTATTCTAATGATTAGTACAGAAAATCTGCAAACCGTTATTTTGAACCGACCCGTGTCACGTAAAAACCGAGTCCTTTTAAGTTTCGGACCGGAAGAAACAACAGGAGCCATTTGCATTTATTCAAATATAAAATATTAATATTCAAATTTCTCCTTAAAAGATAAAAACTAAACAAAATTTACCTCGCAACATTAACGGACTAACACGCCCACTTAAAACACCTAACTATAAATAAATCGGGTTTTCTAGACGTTACAGATCTTTGTTTAAAACAAAAAAGGTAAACAGTACAGAAAATGAAGATAACATATCTAATAATAACGGGAAAAAGCTTGTTTAAGGGAAATGAAAGCCAAAATTAAAAAAATATGAGTAATACAAAAACCATTTCCTAGTTGCCTTTTTATTTTATTGAATAACAAAAAACTCAATTTTGACAGTACTACTTTCTCAAGTTCCTCTCACTTGCACTTAATGTAAGTTCAAGCCTTTAAACAACTGCATTTATTTATTTCAGCTAAAGTGTACAATCTATTTTTTATTTTAGGGCGTCCAGAAAAAAATCTTGAGAATTCGTCGACATAATCCAACCTCTAGTAACTTACGGACCACCTATAGACCCTGCTGGCAGCCTTACCTTCATCATTTCTAATGACAAAATCCCTTTTCGAACGATAAGATAAAAACAAACAAAAGAAACTTCTTCTACACCATTTAAAAAAATAGGCTTCATTTCAACCCAACATTATTATTATTATTATTATTACTACAGAAAACAAAAATTAAAGAAAACAGAGTCTAAAAAAAACAACAAATTCCGCCTTGATTCAATTTTCCATTCCTTACCTGCAAAATGGAAAAAAAGAAACAAGATAAAATAACAAGCTGTTAGTAATGTTTTTTCTTTTCACAATTTGTAACAAAACAAATCCCGTCTTGATCTGACCTCCTTTCGCAATTTACAGACTGTCGAAGAAAGAAACAAACGAAGCTTTCCTTCAAGTATCTCCGACACAATCAAACGTTTCTAACATACGCACTCATTGAAAAACCAAACAGAAGAAGATCGCTCTTACGCATTTTGGTCAGTAGTCCTAGTTTCTCCATATCAACCTCACCTTCCATTCTTGAAATATATCTAGTAGAAAAAACAAAAAATATCACTTGTAGAAGCTTCACCTTTATCAAACTCATTAGATTCAAAATGTCGATATTTAAGCTTGTCGCCAATAATTTTGAAAATCCACCATAAGAACCAATAAGAAAGTATGGTTGTTTCTAAATTGCTTGGTAATCTTTTTTCCACCATCTTTAACGATCTAATGGATTATTCTAGCCATTTCTAGGAGAATGGACCGTCAAATGTCGAAATCTATTGTTCTCAATTCCAAAGTTTCTCAGTATCTTTTCATTTCATCTTGATCTAACTTCTCATTCCTTAGATACAAAATGTCGATATTCAAGCTTTCCGTCAATCATTTCCAAAATTCGACCAAGAGGCTCAAAATTTCAGTGCAAGAAAATTAGAAAACATGATTGTTTTCAAATTACCTGGCAATCTTTTTTGCATCATTTTTAACGATATAACGGATTATTCTAGCTATTTCTAGGAGAATGGTCGTATCTCAAATGTCGAAATCTATTGTTTAAAGAGATAAACAAAAATTTCGTCTTGATCTAACCTCCTATTTCCTAGATGCAAAATGCCAACAAGTCTTCCTTCAACCATTTGGAACAAAAATTTCCCAATTCTGAGATATTTTAAAGTAGGTTCCAATAAATTTGAAGGATAATGAAACTTGCAGCATCTTGCTATTGCGATCAATAGTAATGAGATATTTTAGATGTTAGTTGTTATCTATTGCCCTGAATATTCAAACTACTCATCTCCGGAGGGACAAAAAAAGAAAATATTCATTGCAAAGGACAAACATTGAAAGGTTTTCAGAAGAAACTAAAGAAAATAGTAGATTTTCCATTTTTATGTTTTAGGTTTCAGATTTTAGATTTTTGTTGAACCAAGAGTTGAAGAAACCAAAAAAAGGAGAAATAGCAGTTTTGGATACGCAAAATCTCTTATGCTATGAGTACTGATTTTTAACGATGACAGACCAAACGATACTATTTGATTCAATAACTGATCAAAAAATGGAAATCTTGAATTTCCAAAAAAAAAGATAACGTACATGACATTATTGTAACTTGATATTATTTGGACATTTTCGACACGTACACAACCGATCTGCATAATGTTTATTTAAAATCAGACAATATGGACGTTTATAAACATAACAATGCCTGGCATTTCTATTAAAATGATTTGCTCCAATATAAACATTAGAGGAATGAGACAATTAATTAATTTGGAATCTACAAACTCGGTTGTAAATATTCAATCAGTGTTGATGTTTACGCTTTCTAATTCGTTTAGCAAGTATGCAATAAAAATTATTTAATAATAAATAAAACTAATCTTTCACTAGTTTAAGAATTTATTAATTGCATTTAATATTCATCTTTACGGTCGATTGTTTCAATCGAACGTGTTCTCTTTTATAGCTTGTATTAAGTTTATAACGCACAAAAGTAGCATGGTAGCAATAAATTACTAAATATTTGTAATTATCAATAATTATCTTTAGTTATTGAAGCATGTAAAGTCTGGACTAACTTTCTACGTCACTGATTTATGATCGTATAGAAAATAATACTAGGTAGATATAATTTGCATATGAAAAATAAATTTAAAAATATCCAACACAGAGAAAAACAAGACTTTTTGACATCCTCAAATTTAGGAGACATTAAATTTTAATGTGGAAAGATTTATTTTTTTTCGGTAAGTTTTGTAACGTTGTATGCGAGAACAAAACTAAATTCCAAACAAAAATAAAAAGAAGGTATTTACGGGAGAATGTAGAATTTCCGAAGAATTTCTTTTTTTGAGAATACGTTATTATGTTGTTTTATTGAAATGTTTTAGGGCTATTAACACTATTTTCGAGTTCAAATGAGGTTAAGTTTGTTTTGAAACCCTTTCTGCAAATGCCTTAATCGTACGGAACCAGTTTATTTCTGGATTCTATAGAAATTGCTATTTTTTATTAATTAAATCGATTGTGTTCGGATCCAATCTTAAAGCCTTTATTCATTTATTTTGTTTTTTGTTTATAAACAAATTCGTTCCGATCTGATTATAATTAAACATTTTAGATTACATTCAAATCTGGATGTGAGTTATCGAAATAACAAAAGAGTAGCTTATTCACAGTCTGTAGAATTTCATTTAAAAATAGTGAAACTACACATAACCTCAGAAAAAACATTTAAAAATGTGTTCGGTGAACATACATAAATTTTCAAAAGAATGAACTTCATTTTCTCACGGGAAATACAGGTATGTTCTAAAATATTTAAAAAACCACAGTTGTCATTGTTTTACATTTTTAATTCGCTGTTATTAATTTTTTAATTTTAAACAAATTTTTCCATTTTTGAATACATTATAGACAACTTCCATTAAATATTAAAATTTTTTTCCTCCATAACCTTAACAGCTTTTTCTATAATTACATAAGCAGTCGTTTATCTAACTTTATGCAAAATAGACAACTTTTAAAACTGGTCGCATCAAACTTCCACTACAGATATTACACCTTAAAGGCGTTTCCGGATCGAAAAGTTTATGAAAAGTTATGTATTCCTTACATTTAAAGTAAATTTTGTTGCTACAAAACTTATTTACTCTTATACATAATCAAGCAGAACCGAATAAATTCTTATAAAATTCAAATCAAAATGGTGGATATAAAAGTTTATAGCAGAGAAAGGATATATAAACAGAATTCTAAAGTTTTAAAATTTATATCTCATAGAGACGTTAGGAAAACTCGAAACTAATGCGAAAACAAACGAATAACTGACTGTTCTGGATAATCGAAGACAAAAGAAGTAAAACAAACATACTTACAGATTCAGCAAAATCAAAATGTCTCAATGCTTCTTACACTTGCCGTTTTCTAATCTGGATTTTTTCTTTTCTAGTTATATTCTAGATTAATCAAATAATAATAAAAAATATTTTTGGTGTGTTTTGCTGATTCTAAGTAACTCTTCTAATTACACGCTTTTTATTATATATTTATCTTTTGTCCTTCTGCAGATATTTCACAACAAGAAAAGTGATTTTGAAGAGTTCTATGATGAAAAGAAGAAAAGGTTAGATGAAGATGAAACAATAAAGTTGCAAAGAGACTAATTTTCTTCTTTGGATGTTTGTATTTTGCTGATTTCGAATCAAATGCTTTTTCTAAATTGTTGTTCCAAGAAGTGATTACATCTATGGCCTGATAGTCATTTTTTCAGGTACAAACTAACATTCTAGGTCACTTACCAAAATAAGCCCAGTCGGTTAGCCAATAATATTTCCATTTTTGGGCTTCCTATGAGATATCAAGATAAACTCCTGTCTTCTACAAAAATATCTTCTTAGAATATTAAAACTTTAATTAACAAGATTGTTCCAAGAAGAAACTGGTATCAATCTCAATTACATTAGGAAGATGGGAAAATACAGTTTGAGAGATTCTATTATTGCTTGCAATATAAAAGCGGTAAATCCCACTGATGCATTCAATATTAAGAGGCAGAGATCGATTGAAATTAGATCGGATGAGTAATTCACCACTATCTAGAACCATTATTTAATAAATTAACAAGAAATATTGATAAATAATGATTTTGGATGTTGCTTCTTTTATCTTCCCAAGATATGATTCATCCTCAATATTCTCTTTAAGAATCATACGTCTATCGTTAATCATCGGCTACCTACTTTTCCTTCTTAATAATTAAGAGAAGACACGTTGTATAAAAGTACAGTTAGGGTTAAGTTCAAATCGAACTTAATAATAATAATAGTAGTTATTCAAAGCAGCAGTTGGGTGCAGCCGCTTGTAAACGCAAATATGTACGCTAAATAGTAAAAAGTTAATAGTAAAACCACTACTGCTACTACTAGTTGAGCGATATTGCTCGCCAATAAATGTTTATATCGTTTTATAGATAGTGATCTTTTAACTAGGCAAACAGAATGATTAACAAACTATGACACGACAACAAATAAATAATTTCCGTTTATTGTTATTAAAATCTAAAAGGCCATCGTCGATAAGTCATTTTTGATTTATTCAAGAATCTGTGCCTTGTCATATCTTGTCAAATTAGAAATAGAATCGAGGCCAACGGATAGAATCCCCCATCCTAAAAATTTATTTTTGTAACTTTTCAGCAATTCGAATTTATCGTATACTAATAAACACTGCTTTTCGACAATTTAAAGCAGAAAACCAAACGGAGTACTATTAAAGATATCTGTGATAAACAAATGAGCTACGTTAGAAAAACAAATACATATCGAGCCCTGTTATTGTTATTGAAATTTATTTGTTTTGTCGTATCGCTACACTAAAACAACAAATTCGTGAAGGATTGCAAAATTTTACAATGTGGAGTTAAATGATTCATTAATAACGTAGAATTTGGGTAAATTTATCGTTGAAACTAAGTATTACATAAGTAAACGTAGGCGAATGACACTTTTATAAGTTAATTGAAGAAACCCCAGTTAACATGTCAAATTATCTCCTCTTACTCGTTTAACACAATGAAATTGAATTAAAGAGTAATTGGGAACAAACGTGGGCTAAAAACGTGTGGTATTCCCAACTAAAAATACGCACACGCTGTTTCCTACTCTACTAGACTGTATGATCTAGTGGTTTAAATGACAGCTGACGCAAACTAATTTCAAAGTGTTTATTACCTGCTGATGTGATTTTTTATTGCGGGTTTATGTAAGAAACATTGCAGCAGCGTTGTTGTGTTTTTCTTTGCAGGTGTGTACGAACGGTAGACTTCTATGCCCCCTTATGTTAAAAGTTGGTCCTCTTGACCGTGTGACGCACACTACTACGAAATAAAAACACACAAAAATCACTTCAATTCATAACTATGTCAGTTGATTTTTTTTACAGAATCACACTCAAATAGATATTTAAATGATAACAACGTCTTATCGTAATTTTCTAACACGTGTCGTTGTTTAAAAACTTTGTTTAGATAGCGCGTCAGTTCGCGAGCTATAAACTCGATCCTCACGAACAAGCTAGAACCACAGCAATCAAGAGGTTCGGTACTGTTAGGCGCCCTCAAACGTTGATCGTACTCGCTCGGCAAACTTTCTAAGAGCCGACCCATAATATGCATGAAGTCCAGTGGCCATGACAACTTTCCTACCTGGTATACCTGTCTGCTGAGTCTTTCAATTGACGGAGTTATAAGAAATTAAGAAACCAGACCCTCACTTGTTTCTTTCCGATTTTTATTTTGTTATGGACATTACTACTACATCATGTGTGGAAGTTCACCCTTATTATAATACTCTGGACGAACTAGTTTTTAAGTAGCGACCAACCACCGACGCTTAACATTCTTCCCTACGCAGACAGGTTATTTAGGGTTAAAAAAGCGAAAAGAATTTTAATCTTTATTACAGATCAGTCTAAAAAGAATTCTAAAAAATACTAAACATAAAAAAAGTGTTTCGAATAAGATAATCAAATCAATTTTGGTAAAAGTTATTTAATGTTTACAATAACATTAAATTAATTATAATTTAAAGTTGAATCATTAAATCATTTCACTTTGTCCAGGTGATATTTACGTGATTGTACTTTTCAACGTTCACACTTACTTTTGCAAAGTTTAATTATTAGTTCCATTTCACTTTAAAAGAAAAAGGAGGGTGCATTAATATATTCCATAATATCATTTGAAAGGCATATTTTTTAATCAGTTTTCTTTTCTACATAATTTAGCATCTTTTATTCAAATTAACAGAAAATAGCAATTTCGTATTTCATTAATTTAATAATAAGAAACAGAAAACAAGAGAAATAACATTTACATAAAATAATATTAGGCTTCTAATTGAATTGAACTAATCTAATAAATATACCGAGGCACAGTAAAAAGAAACCATAATCGGTTTTTATGTTTCTACTTTTCTATACTGTTAATAATTTTCTTTCTAGACTACATCTATAAAAACTATAAGTGCAGTTTGAGAAACAATTTATTGGCAAGTTGAACTTTACGTTAATTACGATAAGTGTTCTATGAGCTAATGATGATGTCAACGAAAGTTTCTTCTTTGCTATAACATAAATGTAATTAAGATGTTCAATTAAATTGTACAAATGCGTATTTAAAAGATACGAAATCACACATTTTAATTTGATTCATGGTTTTAAAAAGAATCCTATAGGAGTTTTTTGTTTATCTTTCTGTTTGTAATTTCTGTCAAGTTTGAAGTTTTATTTAATGACACTTTAAACCAACTATAAAACTTCGACTTCACAATCTTCTATTATAGTGTAGTGTCCCACGCCTTTCAAATTTTAAGAATATTGACTTTTACGAATGTGACATTTGCACGATTAAAACTTCATAGAAAAAGGGTTTTAAACTACCTGTAATATTTTCGAGAAAATATTTATGATGTTTTCACGTTAAAGTTTCGCAGAAAAAGGGTCTTGACTCGATTAATTCCTTTTAAGCGACCTACCGCAATATTTCATTTGGACACTTTTAAATATTATCTGCATTTATGAAAACATCTAGGAAACTACGTATACACTTCACCCTTGTTATGCACAGATTATTAAAAATTTTTGTTTTATAATAGTCAGTACAAAAAGCAAACGTTAAACAAGGAAAGGATGGCGGGACGGCCCAATTAAGAGAGTTTAGACGACAGAATCCTTGCGACCAAGCAATTTTTTTTTTTTTCTTTAAAATTCTTCAGTAAGTAAGTTCATTTTCTATTTCCCGCCGTTGCAGCGATGTGATCGCAGTTCCGCGCATGCGCGGTAATGACCTTGTATCGTTACTAAGCGATTGACGCCATTTTGAGTTAGTTATCTGCTGTTATCGTCACAGTGCTTGTTTATAATGGCGAAGGTAATTGAAAATTCCGCCGATTGCGAGATTAGATCAGTGATTCGGTTTCTCAATGCGAAAAATTTGAAACCAGTGGACATTCATCAACAGCTCTCTGAGGTGTATGGCCAGAATGTAAGGAGTTATTCTATAGTTGTGAGATGGGTAAAAAAATTCAACAATGGCCGTGTAAACGTGCACGATGAAGGAAGAAGTGGACGTCCATCATTGGTTAATGATGAACTTGTTCATGCAGTGAATGAAAAAATTAGAGGAAACCGTAAGTTTACGATTTCTCTTCTTTCTATGGAATTTCCCCTAATTTCACGATCCCTTCTTCATGAAATTGTTCATGACAAACTGGGGTATCGAAAGCTTTGTGCACGCTTGGTACCGAAAACTCTTACCGAGGATCACAAGAAAAAACGCCTAGGTGCTGCTCTTGAATTTTTGACTCGTTATCACAATGACGGAGACCATTTCCTTAACACTATAGTGACTGGGGACGAGACTTGGGTAGCTTATGGGACACATGAGACAAAACGGCAATCGATGGAATGGAGGCAGGCACACATCGTCACCAGCAAAGACAACATCGAAGCCGAATTTGACAACCCGGAAAATCATGTGCACAGTGTTTTGGGACAGATGTGGTGTTCCTTTAGTGGACTTTCTACCACGGGACGAAACAATTACCGCTATTGCTTACTGTGATACGCTAAGGAAACTGCGTCGTGCAATTCAGAATAAGCGCCGTGGAAAGCTCACTAGCGGCATTTTGTTGATTCATGACAATGCTCGCCCCCACACTGCAAACCTTACACAGCAATTTTTGACTCAATTTGGATGGGAACAATTTGACCACCCACCGTATAGTCCGGACCTTGCTCCCAGTGACTTCTTCCTGTTTTTAAGCCTAAAATCAAACCTCGCTGGCAAGAAATTCAATGACGACGATGAGATTAAAGAACATATTGCAACTTGGTTACAGTCACAGGCGTCAACGTTTTATGACGAAGGAATGCAAAAGTTAGTGCCACGCTACGATAAATGCTTACAAAATGGTGGTAGCTATGTTGACTAATAGTTTTAAGTCTACAGATTCTTTTGCAATAAATTATTTTTCCTAATATACATTTGTTTTATTTTACCAGTAAAAATGAACTTACTTTCTGGACATAGTGATAAATAGGTTGAATGCGTCCATTACAAACATTGAAGATACAATCACTATTGCTTAAGTTACCATTACTTGAGTTAAGTTCAAGAATTTGGTATAGATAATGGTTGTTAGTACACTTGGATAATGTTATGCAGATGATATAGTCGCTGATAGTAGTCTTTAAATCTTAGAAAGTGTTAATCTAGAAACTATAGAGACTGAAGTTGTAGACCAATCATCTATTTTAAGGAGCACTGCTAATATTCGCGGAATCGAGTATTCCTGGTATGCCAGCCTTCTGCAATTATCACATTCGTAGAATTTGACATTTGTTACCAATAATACAGTTAACAGTTTGAATTCAAACCGAGCAATTTTGTTTCAACAGAATCTAACAAAGTAACTTTGTGAGAAAAATGGAATTATCGAATCGTGATTTTAGAGTGACGATTTTTTATGAATTTCGATACGGGTTAACACCACAACAATATGTTGAGAAACAGAAGACCAACGTTTGGTGCAAAGAAATGCTCAAACAATTCGACCATGGCTATTCAAATTGTGTACTACAACGTGACAGGTGACGAAACATGGATATATTCGTATTTTCGTTTTTCGCTTCTTACCCTTTTTCTTCAATTGATACCAAAACCTCCCTCCTGATTGCAAGTTGCATTCGTTTGCTGCATTTTCACCCATGGCAACATCCAAATGAGAAAGAATCATGTCGTGATTTACGCAAACAAGTGTTCTTTGACGTTCCAATTGATTCTTTTTCTCTTTTTTATATGTACTACCTTTTCTTCAGTTAGTTTCTTCCAACATATACGTAACTTCGAACTTTCTAGCTTTTCTGCCATTACCAGATAATTTGCTAAAGTGTATTTTACACTTAACTTTCTTAAAAATATCGGAATCCTCATTGGTTTTAAACAAGTGACAGTAAATAGTTTTCCATGTTCACCATGTTTCATATAAAACGCGCAAATCGATTTTCTGTGTCTATCTCTATGAAGTAGTGCCACTAGCTAAAAGATCAACATTTTTGTCGCAGTCAACAGTTAAGCAAAATTAAAATTGTAAAGCGAATAACATTCTGTGCAAAGGCTACTGCGTTTAATTTTTCTAGATAAGAAAAGTTTGTGTAGACTTTTAGTTGACACACCCTTACAATAATAAAAATTAGATTTCCTTGCAGTGGTTAAATGCTTCTTTACTTTTGGATAGTATGACATATCTGACTTGATTAGAAAATTGAAAATGAAAATGAAAAGGAAGAAGGGAATCCCGATTTGAATAGCGTTTGATAATTTTTGAATCTAACAGATTTCGTTAAGTTTTTATAAAAGATGTAACAGAATGTGAGTTATTTCAAAAGATACAAAAAGCCTAATTAGCATGAAAAACTCAATTATGATGGCATCAATGTTTTGATTTTAAGTAGGATACCTTGCATATGTTGATAAATTATATTATACTCTCCATTTCTATTCATTCTAATTGTTATTTACTAAGCATATCTTTCGTAAACAATCAAAAGGGATTGGAACACCTTAATACTTATGTGTTACATGCTGTAATTTACAGTTTTAATAAGTTAATTGCTATATAAGGTGTGTATTTTCCCGATAAAAACAGGAACAATTTTTCTTTTTTTTTTTTTTTGTTACAGTATGTTTGTAACAGTAAACTTTTATGGTTTGACAGACATTGTCTAGCAAGTAAATTTGTCCTACGTGACTAATAATGTGCCTGTGAAGGGTTGAAAAAAAATTTCAGGGAAGTTTACCTGGCGCCGACATGCTGTGTCTGTTTCATTATTTTCAAGAATTTCAATTACTTAAGTCGACAAGTGACAATAATGTCCAGGATGTTTGGGAAATGAATTCAGAGAATTACGGACCGTAATCTTCGGCTGAAAATTTGAAATGGAGATCATACAAACAACTATTCAAAACCGTCCTGTTTCCAAGATACGAGATGTTAAAAGATTACTTAACTCTCTCTAATATGCAGGTAAGGATAAATTATATTAAAAACAATTTCTGAGTTAATGTTACTATGAGACCTTTACAATGTTACAAGTATTGATGATCTTCTAGATGCTCAACAGAGGCGTAAGTATACCAAAGGCAAAAGCAGAATATGTTAGGTATAGTTACTACTGAAAAAAAGTAAAAGCTGCTTGATTTATAAGTTTAAAATAAATCTGAAGAATTCTGACAGAACCTTTTTTTGTAGTTTGCTGTTTCTTCTACAGTATCTATGTCCAAAGCAATTAGTATTTTAAATTCTTCTTCTTCTGTGTTCATTTTTATATTTTAGGTTTCTCTGCTAGGAAATCGTTATTTTCAATTCTACCACTACTAGAAGATAGTCTCTTCTACAATATCGCACAAAAAGGTTAGTATGTATCAATCAACTTTTCTTATTCTCTAAATTAATTAATTGTAGTGTTCCCACCACATCCTGGATAAGTCTTTGCTCAACCAAGTTGTGGTAGTGAACATAATAGGTACAATGTATCTTTAGTCTTATTTATATAATAATAATAATAATAATAATAATAAAAATCAGTTCTCACATTTTTCTAAATGTTTTCGAAAATGTATATGGCTCTATAGCGTTTCTGCAACATCAAGATAGATATGGTTATTGATTATGTGCATCTTTTGAAAATAAGAGAAAGAGAGAAAGGTTTATGAGATTCACTTAATGGGATTTATATCAAGGTTTCTGCAAAATTAAGAACTTTCCATGCCCGTACTGCTAGTGTATAATTAGCATGTCCTGGAGAGAGCAACTTTCGTTACTCATGCGCAAACTCGATGTTAAGGGAAACCTAAAATACTCATCGCAAAAGATCTTTGAAGGGAATAAAATACTGAGTAATTATTCTTCTGTTGTAAGATCTGCAGTGACTGTTTTAGGCTAAATTTTTCTTGCAATACTAAGGGAGCAAAATCACCAAGGTCATTTATTTTTTCTAGAAGATTATTTTTGATGCTTCTCAGAAAACCTACTTTACCGATACCTAGTGTTATTTTATACAAAAAAGTATAAAACACCTTGATAGCGTTACGTTCCTTGAATATTGTTTGATAGCAGATGCAAAAATGTAAAAATTCGAATTTATCTCAAGGAGCCTAAATCCTAGACACGGTCGAGGCTTACTGGAATTGAAGTAGGAATAGTAAGCAAGACTTTGTACCTTATACCTATAGACAAGCATGGAATAGATTCATACTGTGTTCGTTTTGAGTTGAGTTCCCAAATTTTATAAAAATTCCTTCTTGCTATCTAGAAGGAGATGAGGTATTTATTATCTTTCTACGTGATCTTTCCAAAACGACTTTCTTACATATGCTTTACGCTTTTCGTTCTAGTCAGTGTTGTGTCATGGAGGATTGTAAAATTAAAAGACCTTGTGACTGTGTGATACTATGGTTTTAAGTCATCTACCGACAATAGAAGATATGCTATATGTGATACCCTCCTAACACAGAGTATATAGAACAGAGAAATGTATTACAAGAATAGTTTCATGATATATTACTTTCTCGGTTCTCTAAATCGCAAACTGGAGAGCGTTTCAGTGGATTTGCTGCCTAATAAATATTCAAATAAGATAATGGCGCATTTTACATGTCCAAACAACAGTTTTTGCTGACCAAGGATCTAGAGAATTGTATCCAGAAAAGTGAACCCAAAATATAAACTTTATCTCGGTATGGATGAAGCCTTACGATCTTTGTCTTGGATTTAAAATTCTTCTAAAGCACTTTACGTTTTCGTAAATAAAATGCTTCCAAAGTGTCTTCATCTCATTCCTTGTATCTCCACAAGGTTTTCAAAACTCGGCACCGCTGTGTGCTGTAGCTCTGCTTTACCCATAGTATTTCGTAAGTCTTCTTGATTGTACTAAGTTGACTGTTTACGCTTAGCTGAAACCGTATGTACAGATGGTAAGAATTTCTAAATTTCGAAAATGCATCAAAATCTACTTTTTGTATATAAATACGAGGGTGGTCTGAAAAGTTTCCGACCTCAACGTGAAGATGGCAGCACTCGTAAATAAAAGCTACTGAATTTCGTTGTTCATCTGTTGACAGTTACTCACCAAAGTTTCAGCCATTTTGGACGCGCAGTTTTTTTGGGATAGTCATGGAGTTATTTTAATCGATTATCTTCAAAAAGGAAAAACCATTACAGGAGCATACTATGCATCATTACTTGACAAGCTGAAGGCAGAACTTGCGAAAAAACGGCCACATTTGCAGAAAAAGAAAATCCTGTTTCACCAAGACAACCTCAGCGGTTGCCATGGCAAAAATCCACGAATTACGGTTTGAACTGCTTGACCATCCGCCTTACTCACCAGATCTAGCCCCAAGCGACTTCTTTTTGTTCCCTCATCTAAAAATTGCGCTCGGAGGACAAAGATTTTCGTCAAATGAAGAGGCAATCACCTTCGTGAACAATTATTTTGCAGAGAAAAATGCCGAGTACTATTTGGACGGGTTACAGAGATGGGAGCATCGCTGAGAGAAGTGTGTAGAGTTACAAGGAGACTATGTTGAAAAATAAAAAAAATTTTCAGAAAAAATGTCTTGTATCTTTGTTAGGTCGAAAACTTTTCAGACCACCTTCGTATGTCTTATTGCGATATAATTTATCCATTTTTTAAAATCTTTTAGTTGTAATCAAAATTAGATTGTAAATTAACCGCCAAGGAAAGGCTTGGGCTTTCCAACAGTTTCTGTACAAAATTAACTCCTAACAAGCTTCAGAATGATAAGATATTTATTAAACAAGCCGTAAAACTACTTTGCATCTAAGGTCCGTAAAATTACTTCGACCTACAACCATGAAATTGATTGCCCTGTAAATAAATGCAAAATTTCAAAATTAACTTTATCTATTAAGACGTTTAAAGGAGATGTTACCAACCCTATATCGTCACTATTTATAAACTATTTTTTATATACTTTAAGAATTAATTTCTCGTTTGGACATTATGATTATGTATGTTTACATTTTAGATATACATACATACATATACCTACCTCCCTGAAACTGGTAGTTCCAACTCCTTGAACTTCTCGAAACAAGTTTAGCTGGCTCGATCCTTATTTTATTCTATAAATGTCATAAACTGCAATTACCAATCTATTAAACTAAAAAAATTGCTTGTGTTAAATAAAAAATTGACAATTAGCACTTCTGGATTACCTTAACTTTTATGTTTTTAATATTGTGAATGTGGTTGTGGCAACCTCGAAATTGTTTCTTAAATTATACATATTAATTTATTCCGAAGCATCCAACTTGAAGGTTATTCTGTCGCAATAGATAATAAAAGGCGTCTCTACGTCTAAGAAAATCAAGTTCACCAATTGTGTAAATTCTAATAAAACAAGTAACGCAATCTAATGTTATATCAGACAGTTAACTATTATAAAAGAATGTGGACGATTGTATAATGTTCTAGTAAAAATGAACGATTTCGTAATTCTAAAACTGAAAGTGATACAAAAAGAATTTAACTAGCAGATAATAGTGCTGAAGTGTTAGTACGTTCATTATTAACCCAATTAGATTTTTTTTTTATTATTTGTTTATTTAAAATGTCTTTAGACTTATGCAAAAAGGCAAAAATAGTAAATTTCTATGGAAAATCTACTACAAATTATATTGTGTTTTTTCCTTAAATAACATATGTAGATATTTGTAATTAAAGTCTTGTCTGGAGCAGTTGCGTGAGAAAATTCAGCGCTTATTGTTAATTACATGTAGCTTATTGTAGCATATTATTTCTGTCGTTTTTTTTTGTCAAGTTTTCAACTGCGTTCAAAGAATTTAACGATCAGATACGTATTTAGATTGCGTAAATAAAGAACTTCGAAATACTTATCTTATTATATCATCATTAACTAAACAGTTAAATACATGGGTTTGTTGTTCAATTTGATTATGATTAGTCTAGCCCAAATATTCACGCTAAAACAGGAATGACCTGAACTTTGGAAATTTAAAATCCTGACGTACCCAGTATTTGGTAATTTTCTACTAAATCTATCTAGATATTCTAGATGGTATATACTTACATTATATTTACAATGATGGAACTTCTCTATTATTAGGGTGCTTGCTCTACTTATTTGGATAGCACTAGATTCACAGGCAAATCTTGTTTAGTAAATCTGTTATGGTTTGATTTAAGTTGCCCAAATTCTCTACATTAATTAGTTAAGAATTGTAATGTCTGTCCAAAGAAGCAAAGTGTTCTAAAGTCCGAACGCAAACAGGATTCAAAACAGATTGACAAACATTTTTGAAGCCATATGAAACGGTGGAGACGTTGCACCAAGTTGGTTTCTAAATGGAAATATCTAAGACAACCTCTAACTTTTGCCACTTTATGAGTATAACCTTTGTCCAGTGTACGTCTCCAGTAATGTAGTAGAGACAGAATAACTTTTACGTCCAGCTTGGTATAAGTAGATTAAATTACCACAGCTAAAGTTACTTCAAAATTTCCATAAGTGCTTCTTGCTTTTCTTTAATAAGATTGTTGACATGTTGGTAACAAATACTTGACTCTGTTTCTTCTACATCCCATTTCAAGACCAAAAAACTTTTTCATAACGTACCCATCGATTGTCTTGGTCTCTTGACAAATACCCGTACGTGTTGGTCACTATTGATGCGTTCTCCAAATTTTGCTTATATCCACAATCAAGTGTGACAACTAAGATCTTCAAGGATTTTGTGGAGCAACTCGGCATCGAAATACATGTTGTTACAACTCCTGATACACAACGATCTAATGGTCAAGCAGAGCGCTCCATGCGCACTATCAGCAATTTATTACGTGTTACATTTATGGGAAGTTCAACTAAATACCACTGAAGCACAAAACAACTGATTGTTTATCGTTCAAGTTAGTGTTTGGTCAAGATAATCAAATCTGTTTTGTGAACTGCCTGTTGTAACTATCAAAGTTGAACCTGACGATCGTATCAAAGTCATTGCCAAACCGAGCTAGAGCTTTGCACGGGCCAAAATTTCCAGGTCCGACTCGACTAGGGACAAGCTTGACGCGGTCCGACAAAACCCGGTAATTTCTTGATCGGCCCGAACAGCTCGAAGGGCCGAGAAGTCCAAAAAGTCAAACAGGCCCGAGAGACCCAACAGCTCGACAGGTTCGATTGACAGGATATAGTCCCGAAAAGCCAGATAAATTTCTAAACTGAGGCCCGGCTCGACCCGAACCCGAACTTTGCTCCGAGCCGCGTAAAGGCCCGACTGAAAAACCCAGACCTCTAAACTGAGAGGGAAAAAGAATTTTTGATATTAAGCGAATAGACAATCAAAGCTTCAAAGTTGGCAATTTCGTTCTCTTAGGCCGAGGACAACAGCTTGAAAAATTTAGGATCTTATTTATAAAATCACAAGCTGAAGATGATCGCTACCTACTACAAAAGGTGGAAATTCAAAAAATTTTGAAGTATTCGAAAGAGCAATTGAGACTTTGGCCTATTAATTGGACTGGAGTTTGACACAAGTAAGTACTTGTTGTCTATTAATTTTCTTTTAATTTTCTATAATTTTTTTCAACTCATTTTTTCCTATTTCTTTAGCCGTGTTAGAATGTTATACTTTAGACAAACCTCTCCGCCATTTTGTTTAGCGCCTAATGAATCATACATTGCTTTAAATAAAAGTTTTGTTTTGATGCCATCCCTGGATGGTTAGTTACAAGCAGTTATACGGTGATCGATTAAAAGTTTTGCAAGTTCTTGTAACTCCCCTATATATTTTTTAGCATAGCACAGTGTTTTCAGCGAGTTGAAAGAAATTACTTTGAAAGACTTGCTATTAATGCTGAGTCTGATGAACAAACTGGCTTGGTGTTTGCACCTCAGGTTTCTAAACAACTAAGTAATCCACTTTTGGGAAAAAGTCTAGAGGAAGGCGTTCTGATAATAATTTGAAACAAATACCTTTTGCTGCTAGATTTAGCTTCATTTTTTCCCGAAACTAGTAAAAGCATGCCATTCGTTTCTGCGTTGGTTCTTTTCTGGTACTCAATGACAAAGAAAGCAATTGGATCTCCCGAAACTTTGAATTGGACATGGGAGGATTCCTTCGAAATTCAATTCAAACTGAGCTCTGACCAACTTTTCGCTAGGGTTCAAAATTCCAAACTTCTAAAACAGAGGACGTCTGGCACCCTATCATTTTCATATGCTTCTACTAAACGAATACTTGATGAGCAAGTTACTTCAAGCTATTTATGTTTCCGTGCTTTTAAGAGAACTATTATAGTGTCATTTGTGGGATTATTGTAGAATAAGATGACTAGTCTGCACGGTTAGGAAAGCTCAATAGATCTTATTATCGATGGCAAAAAAAATGTTTTTGTTTAGAATTTAAGAGTTGATATGTTTGATGGTTGCTCTGCTTGAGAAGGACTTCAAACAAAGCTGTGGTGTTAAAGTCATCATTAATTATGAAATATTAGATAAAACAAACTAAATTCGAGTTGGTATATTTCCAAATGTCGTTTCAGAATTCTCTTCATCTAATAGTATTGAAAGACATGCATGAATAATGGGAGAGAAAGTTTGCTAGACAAGAATTACATTGCACCTGAAAGGTAAAAAAAAAGTCAAAAAATCAATATCAAAATTATGATATTCCTAACTTATATATGTACATGGTTTGTGTTTTATGATTTGTAAAATGTCTTAGCTCGTTATAATTGAGATACCAGAAATGTTTCTTCATTGAGGTATAAATTTTTACTTTTACTTGATGTTTATGTCAGGACTATGTAACACTATTCAGCCACTAAATATTAAACAAATTTATCAGATGTCAGAAACAATAATTCAAAGTTCCACTTGAGATTTTTTGAAAGTCAAGAAAATTACAATGTAAGGGAAAGAAAAATAAAGGAGGTTGTAGAAGTGAAAGGTCAAATGCACCTACTAATTAGCTTGAAAAAACAGACATCTCCCTACGGCAATTATTGTCGTTTTGTAAATAAATCCATAAAGTTTTCTTTTTCCTTCTTTGTATCGCAATAAACAGTAGTACGCTTCGTAAATAACCAATAATCTTGGAGATAAATTGCAAACAAATTAAGATAAATACAAATTAACGTGGGTTCATAATTTAACGTGAAAGGAAAACAGTTACTGAGTCACCGAAAGCAAAATTCAATAGTAGTTTGTTTTGCAATATTTATTATTGTTTCAAAACGTAACAGTTCTGAAAATAAAAGTTCTTTTTAAGCAATACCTTTTCTATTTCCTAAATGTTTAATATCATTTCAGTTTTAATTAAGGTAGATTGGTTTGTTGACACAATTAAAAAACGTCGATTTGAGGATTAACTTGAATTCGTTTAGATATTCATGAATATGGAAAAATATAATCATGGCCACCTCTTAATTTCCCAGTAGTTTAATAACGTAAAACCATTAAAATAATTGATTCACTAAAATTTATAAAACTAACTTTACGAATTACTTCTTACTATTGTAAAAAAATAATGAAGTAAACCTTAAAATTTTCTAACCATTCATTTTCTGGTAATCATTGTAAAATTCAGTATTTTTTGTAGGGTGGCTCATTTTGTTAATTAAATTCTTAACCTAACAATTGCTCTCTTCGTACATGTAAGTGATTTTCGTAATAATGACGTTTTTTCTGATGTAAACTAACGTAAATGAAATTGCGTCTTATTATTGATTATGAACGCATCTAAATCAACAGAGAATCGATTATTTTGAATTAGTCAGGGTCAGATATACACGTAAACTATGATATGTTTACATTTTGTACTGTAATTCAATGTCAGTACAGATAAGAAGTATGCCTAATTAAGTTTAATAGATACAATTTATCGTGTATTTTTTAACCTCATTTATTTGTAACGTGAAAGTCTTGCTGTATGTTTATCTTTAAAAATAAAATGATGGCTTCTAGACGAATGAATTTCTTACAGCAACTAAGAGGGTGCACCCATATAGGGAAAAAATCTGTGAGATCACTCAACCGTAAATGATATCTTTACAAAAAAGTTCCAGGTAGCCCTAACATTAGATTTACTGATGTAATAAAAATTGCCCCAATGAGAAATTGATTGTTGTAGTTGTAGTACAAAGATCAAGACCGAAAAGTAAATTAATTATAAAGTAAACTTTAGATTTACCCTGAATGTTTCGAGTAATATTAATTTTTGTATCTTTCTTATATTGATTTTGAATGTCGTAATAAATATTAATAAAAACAGCGTTTTAATGTTTAGCTATAGTATATCATTTCATATCACTTTCCTGTGAAGGAATTGGAAGTTTTTAATGCTTCATGGTAAGATTTCATCCAATAGTTCAACAAAATTTTGGTATTCGAAAACTGAACTGCCTATTTGCGAAGAAACATTTTTTGGGGGATAAAAACGCTTGTTATAGTTAACTAAAGCTTAACCGTTCCTGGAGTATGAGTCTCCTGTGAACAAGACTATATTCACCGTCCCTTTCTATTTTTCAAAAAGTTTTGGCACAATCTTTGATATTTAATGTTTATGGAAAAATTTCTTAAAGTGCCTTAGTGTGGTAATAAGGTTGTGTATGGTACGTTTAATGTCAGTCTCAGTTGTCTTATTGGCGAAGGCGCAAGTTGCCTTATTTGCATATCCTTGCGCCAGCTTTCTTCGCATTTCAATTATGTCAGTTAGTCAAAATTGTCGTTCTTTTCTAGGGTGTAGGTTGTACCATTAAGACTCTTTTTGACATTTTTGAAAAAATCAAACTAGATCTACAGCTAAGCACAGCAAGTCCTTTGTTACTACCAAGCACCTCTGTGACCATCTACTATTCTTTCCTCTGGTCTTTGCAGGAACCTACCTAAAAGGTCGTAAACTTCAGCCTCTCATAACCCTCATATTCTCCCAAAAAATGGAAAGAAGTTTCATCGCCATTCCCACATCTAAGGCATATTGGATTTTCTTGTACAACTAAGAGGGACACGTGCCTTCTTAGGGTGTAGTGGCCAGTCAGGACCCCAATTAAAAGAGAGGGTTTTCGGACTCTTGCTTATTAGCCAGTTTAATTTTGACAAGTGAAAACTGATTATCTGGTCTTGCTTCTTAGCTATAGCTTACCTTTTGAGTCTTGTAAGCCCAAGCGTCCAGGACTAACAAGATCTATTTCCTTGATATTTCTAGAAACGGTTCCGGTCCTAAACAGGTATCCTCGGCTCCGAATCTAGCGAGTTCATCTAGGAACCCAAATGAGGTTAACCTCCATTGCTATGCTCTTCCACATGTAGTCTTGCATAAGAGAGTTTCTTATCCTAACTGCGTAGACTGCTTTTAGTGTTGTCGGAACAGATATATGTTTTTTGCTCCGTCCCTAAGATTGCTTTTCGTCTGTACGTGATTTATCTGTATAGAATCCTGAGTACTTCTGTGCAGCCCTAACCGATCGTCCGCCTGTGTTACTCTGTAAGTGGACAAAAGAATTCTTTTTCACTAACTAGGCAATGCTGACGTGGCCGGTGTTAAATCCCTTTCTAAGCTATAACCCTGCATCCCGCATTCTGAGATGCCTCGCCGTTGCTTCCTTCCTTATCCAAGTTGGTAGGTCTGGCAGCCCCAATAGAACCTCAAGTGCAGGGTGTGTAGGGTGTGCACCGCACACGGGCGGCGGCAAATACAGCGATCTCCTCATGTTCATACATTCTCATTAATCAGTACACAGAAACAATTTAGTGAATGGCTTTGTTGTTTTTCAAAATATTCGCCCTTAGCATCAATACCCTTGTGCTTACGCTCGAACCAATCTTCGAAGCATTTTTTCCGAATGAAGCTGATATACCTCAGAAACCAGTTGCGTAAATGCCTCAACGGCTGCTTCAAGTGAAGAATAACACTCGCCACGCATCTTGTTTTTGATTGTCGGAAACAGAAAGAAGTCATTTGGTGCTAGATTAGGTGAATATGGACAATGCGACATCAATTTCACCTTTTCACTCGCTAAAATGTTGACAGTTTGTGAAACTGTGTGGGCACTTGCATTGTCGTGGTAAAGAATGGTGCGTCGATGTGGATTGTTTTTACTGATTTCGCCGATGACTTCCGGCAAACAAATTGTTGTGTTCCTCTAAAACTATGGTTATCACATGTCCAGAAATGCGGAAGAAACAAGCGATCTTTTACTTTGCAACACTGCGTGAACGAACAACTTTTGCGGGTTTCGATTCATCTCGAAACATTCAAACAGTGGATTGTTGTTTAATTTCCGGCTCGTATAAGTAGATCCAACTTTCGTCACCAGTAACAATGTCGTACATTAAATTTGAATGACCTCGGTTGAATTTCTTCGGCATTTCTTTGCACCAATTTACACGTTTAAATGATCGTGTAAAATCGTGTGTATTGCTACAGAACTGGTTAGCTTGGGTACGAACTGTCAACTGAATTATAGATTATAAGTGATAAATTTTTCGAATTTGACAATGGTACAACATTGACACCACCAGAAGTACCCGATTGCAGAAATTTCTCCAGGTAGCCTTGTACAGCCTTATGAAAGACGTTTACTTCTTGTAACAATAATTTTTTCTTCATGTACACGAAAGCCAGTTGAATGTGAGACAAAGTACTGATACCAAACAAAAGACAATCACAAGTTGAGCTCAGAAACGATTTTCTCTCCGCTAGAGGCGCTGTTGTTCTAGGTTAAATTTGACAACTTTAAAAGTCAGTTTGTAAGTTTGAGGTTATTAAAATCTAAATTTTAGAAAAAAACTTATAATCTACCGTTTAGATTTAACGTGGAATAGTAGCTCCTCTAGTGGAGAAAAAATCGCGAATGAGTCTAATTTGCGATCGTGTTTTGTTTGGTGCCGGTACTTTGTCTCACATAAACTGGCTTTGTCAATTATCTCATAACAGCGCCATCTATTGGCATCTATCGGATTTAAGATGCGAAACGTCTACAGCTTCAAACCACCTTAACAAAAGTAGGTATAATCACAAAGAACCCACATTTGATACAATAAATGAGTGAGAGCCGGGCGTTTAACATTGACATTGATTTTTCAAAATTTTACGTCATAAACATGTAATGATAATAAATGGTTTGACTTTGTAAAGCATTTCTTTACTTTGTACAAGCCCAGTCAGGGACAGAGGATGGGAGCGGGGGCGGCATAGTCAGTTTTGCACACGGGCGTTCGGGGGGCTAGGGGCGGGCCTGCTCAAGTGCAGCCCTAGGAATCGTCCTCGTTGCACCGGTCATACCCAGACAGGCCAGGCATTCTAGCTTGACTAGCCTGTGAGCGATGGGCGATAGGCCACCAGATATATAGTACTCTAGGTCTGATAATTGCCATTATAGTTCCAGTACCTGAGAATTGATTGTCCAGAGTCTACTTACTACCTGGTGCAGCTGACACAGTATTGCTATCACTTGGTTACCACCTTGTCGACATGTGACTTCCACCTTAATTTTCTTTCCAAGCTTACCTCTAAGTACTTGACCTCCTGCGCGAGCGGTAGAGGTCTATCCTACAATATGGATTCCTTTGAACCTTCTGTTTTTTTTTCTTTTGGTAAAGAGAATTACTTTAGTGTTAGATGAATTGAAATTGCATTTTTTTATGATCCTGCAGGCCAGACCACGTTGAGAAAGCGACGAGTGACTAACATTAGCCCGTTGTCTGCGCATTCCAGTAGTATAGTGTATGTTATATTCTAAACCAGATTTTTTTATTTCGTTTTTAGGGTCATTTTAATGATTTTTATACATATTTTCAACAAACACAACGCATCGTTTGAACCGTTTGTTGATTCAATTTCTTTTAACGAGTCTGCTTTAGATTCTTTAGCCCTTAAAAACGGGCCAGTTTTCGCGATTTCACGTGTTTTATAAACTTTCACGGACAAAACTCGAAAACAGGGCCATTTAATCAAAAATTTGATGTTTTTCAAAAATGTGGTTCAGAAAATGGGTTTAAAAATAGGTCAATTTTCGGGATAAAATGATCCTGAAAGCGAACCAAAAAAATCTGGTTTAAAATATAACGTACACTATATTACTTATGGCTGAGCAAGAGAGTCATCCGCTCCAAAAGACCATCCATTATTAGACACCAAAGATGTGGTGAAAGGCAGATGCCTTGAGGGTAACCTCCCTGTACCGCAATGTCTACATGGCAGTCTCTTAGAACAGCTTTGACGCTTCTTACTTCATCACACCCATAAATATTCGCATAATATCAAATACAAGCATTCGCTCAACTAGATTGTAGATACTTTTGCGAATTTCCTCTAAGACATATAATGATGCAATTGATCTTAAAAATCTAACTAGCCTTAAAAGTCAGGGTACTAAAGTAATTTTATTTCCAACATCAACTTCAGAATTTCAGTTTTAAAACTTTCAGGACTTTGATGACATAGTGTACTTCCTTTGCTAATCTGCCGGTCATACCCAGACAGGCCAGGCATTCTAGCTTGACTAGCCTGTGAGCGATGGGCGATAGGCCACCAGATCACTGAACTATATAGTACTCTAGGTCTGATAATTGCCATTATAGTTCCAGTACCTGAGAATTGATTGTCCAGAGTCTACTTACTACCTGGCGCAGCTGACACAGTATCGCTATCACTTGATTACCACCTTGTCGACAAGGTAAGAGAGCGGAGGGGGGGGGGGTATAAAATGCCACTTGATGCCTTCTGCTCCAAGTGTATCCTGGATATTTTCGTAATTATCTTCATACACAGCTTTTAGTTCTTTGTTAGCACCAACAAAGTTGGTAGCGTTGTCGCTATACAAATTTAATGGTTTTCCTCTTCTAGGGATAAATCTTTTCAGTGCTGATAAAAATGATTTTGTTGTTAAGTCTGTTACAAGTTCCAAATGTATACATTTTGTAGAGAAACAAATAAATAAACATATATAGCATTTGATAATTTTATTTCCCCTTCCAATGTTTCCCTTTAAGAGATATGGACCGGCGTAGTCAATGCCTGTTGAATGAAACGGATACATTGGTAATGTTCTATTCGCGGGTAAGTTTCCCATTTGTTGATTAATAGGTTTTGCATTTAATCGTCAACAAGTGTGACAATATTTGACAACCCTTTTGGCTATGTTTTTGCCACGTATTGGCCAATATTTTTCTCGAATGCTACATAGTAAAAGGTTTGGCCTTGCATGATATAGCTTCTTGTGCTCCTCCTCAAAGATCAATTCTGTTAAATGATCTTGTTTTGGGAGAAGTATCGGATGCTTCTTATCATAGTTAAAATTAGCTAAGCTGAGTCTACCGCCTACTCTTAGTATTCCCTTTTCGTCAATGAATGGTGATAATGATAGTAGGGTACTTTTCGAATGTATAGGCTTACTATCCTTTAAAGCCTTGATTTCTTGTGGAAAACATTGGCTTTGAGTAATCTTAACTAACGTATTTAAAGCATCATTTAGTTCATTTGGCTGTAAACTCTTAGTTTCTTGCTGAATTCTTCTGCAGTTCTTTATGAAACGTAAGCAATATGCAGTGACTCGGAGTAACTTATTCAAAGAACAGAAATTGTCAATAAAGCTTAACTTCTCTTTGTCTGGTATAAAAAATGAATTATTTGTTCGTTCTTCAACTAAGAAGTCAGCTGAATTCGAATCCGAAACGTTTGTAATGTCGGATTTACTTCACTTTGTAGCCATTCTGGTCAATTCCCCCATAAAGCATTGTTCAAGAGTTGACTAGGTAACAATCCACGTGTTATCATATCTGCTGGATTACTTTTTGAGCTAACGTGATGCCATTGATCCTTTTTTCTTAATCTTTGTATCTCTGCCACTCTGTTGGCGACGTACGTCTTCCATTTGCTTGGGTTTGAGTTTAACCAACTGAGCGTGATTTATGAATCACTCCAAAAGTACTCACTACTGATTTGCATTCTGAAATTACTTCTAAGTTTATTAACCAATTGAGCTGCTAGGACTGCTGCATTCAATTCTAGTCTAGGTAGAGTAATCCATTTGCTTGGCGCCACCCGTGATTTGGCTGCTATCAAAGAAATAGTAACTTGGTTAATATTAGATATTGATTTCAAATAAACGCATGCTCCGTACGCCTTCTGTGATGCATCGCTAAATGCATGAAGTTCAAGGTATCTAGTATTTGATATTATGGCTTGACGAGGAATAGAGGTTTGATTTAAGTCAATAAGCTCTTTTCTAAACTCTACCCAACGTGAATACAACGAAAGTGGGGGTGATTCATCCCACGCTAATTTTAACTGTCATAACCCTTGAAGCAGTAGTTTTGGTATAATGATAACTGGTGACAATAACCCTAAAGGATCATACATTTTTGCAGTTTCTGCTAGTATAGTTCGTTTTGTTGCTTTGCTATTATCAGAGAATAGATATTTTAGAGAATAACCGAAAGTATCCTTTTCTGGATTCCAATAAACTCCAAGAGTTTTATTATCACTCATATTAAGATTTATTAAATTTTCGTTAAGGTTACTTCCTCTTAGTTCCTGTATGTTACTTTGAAACTTACATAAATTAAATCCGTATGATTTCAGCACATTCTTTAGATTTGATTTTATTTCAATTAGTTTCTTTAAATTATTCGACCCCGTAAGGACATCATCTGCATAGAAGTCTTCTTTGATGATTTGAGACTCAATTGGATAATCTTCATTGATGTCACTTGAGATCTGTTGAAGACATCGAATTGCCAGATATGGCGCAGCTGCTGTGCCGTAGGTCACCGTATGTAATTCATAGACAGAAAGTAGTTCATTTGGCTTATTACGCCACAAAATTTTCTGATATCTTCGATCTTCTGGATGAATCTATATCTGCCTGTACATCTTCTCTATAGCACCTACTAAAACGTATTCGTATATGTTGCAATTCATTAATGGCTTTTCCGTCATCTGGTTTACTTGAACCATCGAACACGACTCTCAACTTGGTAGTTTCACTCGATTCTCGAATAACACAATGATGAGGTAGAAAAAACGATTTTGAAATCTTCAATTCTGATGGACTCATATGTTTCAAACGTATGTATTCTTGAATAAATTCAGAATATTGTAACTTTAAATCTTCACTTTTACTTAGTTTAGTTTCTAACCATTGAAATCTAAGAACTGCTTTGTTGTACGAGCTTCCTAAATGCTTGTCTGGATTTACCTTGAATGGTATTCTTACAATGAATCTTCCGTCTTCTGCTCGTGTTGTTGTTTGCTGAAATAAATCTTGACAATATTCTTCATCTATACTGTCTTTGTTTTTTATTGTAACAACTTGATCTGTTTCCCAGAATCTTTCTACATTCTTATGCAATTCGTGTAGGGCAAGAAATCCATCCTAGTTTAGTTTTTTGAAGTAATGGTTGATTGTTTCTTTTTATCTGGCCTATACATAATAATTCCCAGAACAGATTGGCACCTATGATCTTATCTATAGAACCAGGTTGATAGAACGTTGGATCAGCTAGTTTAATGTTTTAAGGAAATTTGAAACTCTCTCACATCTAAAATGCAAGATGGCCGTTCTTCAGTGATTTCTGGAATTACCAACGCTTCTAGCACTGTCTCAAAATTGCAAGACATAGAGTGAATAGTGATCTGCACTCGATGCTCTATCAGGACATTTTTGTTACCCATGCCTGTGACATTTATATTAATTGGTCTTTTTTCTAAACCAAGTTGATCACAAACTCTTTCTGTTATGAAATGAGACTGCGATGCTGAATCTAGCAAAACTCTTATTTGCTTTTGCCCATTTGACCCAAAAGCCTTTATTTGAGCGGTTGATAAAATAACATGATTGCAACAGAGAGTGATGCTTTTTTGAACAGATTCTACATTTATACTTGGATAAACAATTTTGTAAAAAATGACCCTTTCTCATACAATTAATGCATAACTTTGAATTCCTTACTTTCTGATTTCTTTCTTCGGGACTTAATTTTGAAAAATCACTGCAGTTCCTTATCTCATGTTTGCCTTTCACAAAGAACATTCGATTTTTAATGTGACAAATGCTCTTGAAATTTGTTTATTGGAAACTGCTGACTTATTTTGATCTGTTCCTTTTTAAATATATTTGGATAAAAAGAGTCTAACGTATTAATTTTGTCAATAAGAAATTCTAAAAATTCTTCAATAGTTGGAATTTGAGTACGATTATTTCCCTTATTAAGTCGCGTCTCCTATTCTTTATTAGTTTGAATGTCTAACTTTTTTAATAATATTGGTATTAACAATACATCCCAATTTTTCGTTTCCACTTCCCAGCTTTTTCAACATTCTAAATGCGTTTCAATTGTATTTACCATTTTTGTTAAACCTGATAAATAATCTTTACCTAATAGTGGTATTTCAAGTAAATGATGAACATGATTATAAATAATTTTCCGTTTATTTTCGTATTTTTTATTCAATTTTTCCCAGGCAATAGAATAATTAGCATCTGTGATTTCTAACGGTCGTAATAAATCGGCTGGCTCGCCTTTTAAAGACGATTTTAAATCATTTAATTTTCTATTATCAGGAATTGTTTTATCAGAATCAATAATTGACAGGAACGCATTGGAAAATTCTCGCCATAGTGTAAAAGTTCCGTCGAACGTAGGAAGCTTTATGGTTGGCAGCGTAATATTTGAAAATCTTGTATCGTTTTGAACCGCAGGTTGATTAATATTACTGATGGATTGTTTAGAATGACTACTACTAGATTGTGACTGATTATCGATATCACCTTTGTCTTTTGTAAAAACTTCTGCTCTACTGATTAATTCAAAATATTTGTCTTGAAATTCTTCACGTTCGTTCATTTCCATATTCTCCGCTTCGTCTTGTTCAATTAAACATTCAATTTCGTATTGAATACAATTAAACTCTTCAGAAAGTGAGATGATCTTTTCTAATCTTGTTTTTAAATTACATAGATTTAAAACAATTTGTTGCGTTTCTACTTTAGATAAATACTTTTCAAATAAGGTTAACTGTGCTTTGAGATCCTCGTTTAATACGCAAATGACTTACATCAGACATTATTACAGATTGTAAATGATTGATAATTAAAAATAAAAGAAAGGAAAACAGGAATAATACTTACGGTTTTTTGGAATATTACAACGGGTGATTGTATGTAATAGAAAAATACACGTTTTACCAGACTAGCGACTAGTGTTGACAGTGGACCACCATAAATGCGCGATGCTACTTCGTGATTAGTGTTGCCTTGATGAATTGGTCCGTCGCTCTTGAGATTCTTGAATGTAATTTGAAACTCGATTGCTTCGTTTTCTTAAGTCAAATTTGGTAAATTAAATGATCCGGCTCGAAGGACCATATGTTGATTTACGCTGGGTTTCTCTTAAATGTTTGAAAATAAAACACGTGTTTGTTGTGGCACATTAGAGCACTGCTTTGGAGAACTTAAGTACATAAATATTTATATATTGTTTCTGTTAATGTTATAGTTTGTGTTATTAACTGTTTAGTTTAATTTAGTTTTCTTTGTAATTTTTTCCTGTGTTGCCTTTGGCAAACTAGAATAGTATCTAATGAGGCGTTTAATAAAAAATTTAATAATACAGTAAACTGTCTTTACTCAAGTCGTTACGTTGCTACATATCGGAACTCGAAGTGTTCGTCCGTGATACTACTGTATAGCAAAAGAAATGATAGTTCGAGTTTGGTACTACATAGTACATGGTATCAAATGAAGATTGGATCTGTAGTCTTTTATAAATACCATCAAATCAAAAAGCTAGGAAAAACTGTTACTCTGCAACAGCTATTTGAAGAGTACTGAAACAGATTTAGACTGCTATAGTGCAACTAGAAGGATCAAAAAGTCTATTTGTCATATTTTCATGAACTGTAGATTGTAAGAAGTAAGAAGTCGGTATTCTCTAGTCACATATCGTCGGAACACCCTATGTATTGATTTTCAAGTGAACAATAAATGTGAATGTCTGCTTTGGCTGGATACTGTCTAAGAAAGATTTACACGCCTTAAGGGGATGGTCAATTTCTTAGAATTAATAATAATAATAATAATAACAAGAATAGTAAATTACTACATTAATGTACAACATTCAGATTCTTTTACAAAACTCATAAATATATTTCTACATTACTTTACGACATCCACTGCAGACTGCAATGCAAATGTTTTCGACTGAAGTTTACCGCTTGATGCGGAGGGTAGATTAGTAAAAATTGATAATCCATGCATACGGCTAAAATGCAGGGGTTCAGTATGTTAACCCCATTTGAAAGTGAATCAGAAAACAAAGGGTTCAATAATAATAAATGAATAAAATCAGTCTAGTTAGAAGAAATTGCATGTAGGGGTTTTATAAATTTAAACCAAAGACCGTGATTTGATGACACTGGTTTATTATGTTTACAATATGTACTTTAATAGATAATAATGAAAATACATAAAATAGCGGCTTTTAATAAAAGAAATTCCGCACAATATACTCAATTTTTATGGAGCATTCGTATAAGATAACCTTTGATATATTTCTGAAAATAATATTTCCGTGTATTTTTATAGCATCAGCTTTATTTTCAATATCATTCTATCTATTAAAGATTTTTTTACGTAATAGATTTTTAAAAAAACTATAACCGTTTTCTAAGTTCATGTAAACCAGAGTAAACAAGAGAACTAGAGTTATTCAAACAATTAATTGATGGTCGGCAAGAGTGAAACAAAATCGAATTTGAATCAATACCAGAACCCTTAATATCTTAAAGGACTGCAGTATGTTAACATTATGAGCGCGATATTATCTTACCAATAGCGTTGGATTTTAAACTAAGCGAGAATTTAAAAGAGTTATCATTTGGAAAAAGATTGTTTAGTAATTTCTAATTATTCATAAAAAGGCTTTTGGGAACGTTTTGGATTTTGCTGAGAAAACTTTTTTGGCCGAATAGGAAAAAAATGACACAAAATAAATATAGTGCTCACTTGACGTGTTATCTTTGGCTTGTGTACGTTTTGGCCAATATAAATTCCATTGTATTAGATAATAGTCATTAATGACAATTGTACGCCATCAGTGCCCGAGGCGATGATTAATAAGGAAAAAAAGTATGTACTTGAAGGTTACAAAAACCCTGTAACTATGTAACTTATACATTAGATACTGATCAGTATAAAAACATTCTCATACATTATATTTATGAATTTTGAATATTGACAATGAGTAATTAGTATTGGAATGTAAAGATTAAAAATATTTCTTATACTATTCACAATAGATGTATGCGTCCTTAAATATTATTAATTAGTAGCTATTAATCAAACTCTGGAAATTATTTCTTTTGCTTAGGATTTTTAGTAAAATAGTTGTTGAAGATTTCATGCATTCAGTCCTACAGAAAATAGGACTTTTGTTATCTAAAAGAAGTTATCGTATAAAAGACAGTTAGTCTAAAAATAAAAACCGCATATACTACAATAGTTTTCTCCTTGGAAAATTTATTGTTCACTGCTGTACAGCAGCATTCAAAGATAAATAAATTATGGATATTATTCAATGTTCGCACGCTAGCTGTTTTAAAGTTTAATTTTTAATAAATCTTAAACAGGTCACACGCTACACGAAGATAAGGAAATGATGAAAACTGTAATATAAACAGCCTTAATCAAATTTGTACTCTACCTACAAGTATTTATTTAGTTATTAACGAATTAGAAAAAATTCAAGGTTTTTCCGAACTATTTTTAATAATGACAATTAAAATTTGTTGAAACCTCGATTAAACATGATTTGTGTAAGATTTTCTTTGAAAACCATTATTGTTTAGTTTTAAACAATTTTAAATTTAAATTAATTTAAAAGAGTCTAGTTTAAATAATATTAATGCCGTGGCACCTGCTACGCTCGTACACTCACGCATATACGCATACGATTGAGATGGCGACATCGACATGTAGGATGCCATAGTATAGTGTGTTGTTGTATATGAATGTGAAATTCCTCCAGGTCTCTCTGTGCCATAACAGTTATGACTTCCACTCACTCATTTCTCTTGCATAACCGGGAAGTTAAAAGTATTTTATATCATTGTTATTAATTTTCTTGAATAGTCCCATAATAATAATAACGTTACAGTCTTGTAATATGGACATCATTAGAACGACTAATTCATGAGAATCGTTATTTTTAATTTTATGTGCTTTGTTCAAGAATTACATACTGTGCATTATTCAGAACTAAATGAATCTTTTTCTTATAGTTAATGACTCGAGCATAAAAAATAATTACAATAACGTTCAGATGAAATTTGTAAATAACAACAAAATATACAATGAATGTTATGTTTATAAATTTGCATGTTTTATCTTAACCGTAAAATATTTTACGATCGACTTCTTGACCAAAAACAAAAATTATTGAGAAATGATTCCTTGTAATTCATTGATTAGCTATCACGTTTTTTTTACTGGACAATCGAAGTCCCACTTTAATTAATTCTTTTATTTTTACATTTAATCTTGACTGGTTCGCTCTTTTCATAAATAATAAAACTTTTAGATTAATTGGATATATAGGATATTCCTATAGTCTGTTCATTTAAATTCATTTTCAAATAATAAGTAAACAAAAACACGACGGCATCATTTCCGCTTGTCCTCTCGTGCCTTTCCAACAGATAATTAAAGACGATGGGACATTTATTTCTTTCCAGATTCTTTCAGTAAATACGCAAGCGGTTTTTAATTAACGTGAAACTTAAATTTTAATTTTAAAAATTCTTGCTACGGTATTATCACCATTCCATTAGCTTATTTTGTTTTTGCACACTATTAATTTTCGGAGATCGAACTGGCCGATATCTGAGTAAAGTTGATCCTATACTGAAATCTCAGTTATAGTCATCGATACTCCAATATCACCTTTCACATTCAGATAACGATCTGATTTTCTAAGCTTTTACAATCTGGAAATAACAAAGACTAAGCGGTTACCTATGCTACCGAGAAAAATTATTTGCAAATTTTGGTTATTAATTATAAAAAAATTGTAACTACCAAACTACTAGCTGCCCGCAACAACAACAAAAAAAAAAACTGTCGCATAAAAGAATGATATGGTATACCTTCATATTTCCATGGGAGTTTATACACATGCAAAAGACATTTTAGATAATAATCAAATAAATAATGTTTTTCAGCTAAAGTGATCTCACAGAATTCGAAAATCGCTGTTACCCAAGATGGCGATCACATCCAAAAATGTCTCATTTCTTGCAACCTTAAAAATCTTGAGTCTTCTCAGTAATATCTCTACTAAACAGAGAGCGGTGTCTTTGGTGCACGAATTTCTGTACTAATGTACTTGTAGATCTGAACACAAGAAAACCACCATTAGTTACCACGCACCTAACTATAAGTACAAAGTCCTGATATTGGAGAATTTTCACAAACAAAAGCACTTATAAGATTCCAAGAAGGTGAAAAAAACCTGACAGGGACCTTTTACAAAGTTTAGCTATTGCATACAATGCAGGAATGAGATAGACCTGGAAAACTATGCCAAGTTCCCGTCTCTTTCGCTTTTGGAAAAAGTAAGTTAAAGTCCTACAAGAAGGCTTTGTTAGTCAAAGACATGCTAAGAGAAATAGAATGTCCAAATAATCAATATCTACACAATATGTACCTATGTAGAATGTAGATATTAATAATAGAATAAATAAAGATTATTATTATTATTATATAATTATCTAAATTATATATCAACAAATATGAGTTCATCTATGTAATTATGGATGACATAGCATTTGTCATCAGTCTGAGCAGACAAAAAGCAGAATGCTTTGTCATAAAAGTCCAGAACGTTGTCAATATGGACGTCTTTTTGTAAAGAGAGCAATCTGAAAATCTTGGTTTTCACAATGAGCGTTGTGTCCGTTAGCCTAACAAATGCCACCCGTCATCATCGTCATCATTATCATGCCACGCAATACTTAATTTATCCAGACTCACAAACATCACCTAATAGCCTCTCATACAATCTCAGCATGTGATATCACATCGAAGCTGGTTTTCATGAGGCCTTTGAAGGTAATAAACATGCTCTGTTCTTGACAGTTTTGAACAGAACTCGGCGACCCTGTAATATCAAGCGTAAAGAAGCTGTATAAGGTACGTTTTTAATTTCTAAAGTGGTACTTAAAAAAACTACTGCGCATAGGCTGGCCCTAGAATTGTTAAAAATGACGCGGAGTATAATGCATTGTTTGTAGCTGTAAAAAAAGTTTCCAGAGAATAATTAATGGAAGATTGAAGGAGAGCGATTAGTTCCAGTCATGATGACGTTAGACACCATCCCCAAAGCATGTCCTAAAGTGTGTAGTTGTAAACGCCATTAACGCCAGGGTATGCCGATGCAATAAGTCTAATATGCCTTGTATGAAGCTGTGTTCTGACCAAGGCTGTTGGTTAAATGTGATGATGATGAAAAAAATCGTTGCTTAAAATATAGGTACATATCATCTTAGTCCTTAGTTTCTTTCGAAGATATTTACAATTCCAATAAAATGTATTCCTACTCAGAAAAGAAGTCATATGGTTACATGTGGCATTTTTGGATATGGTCGTCATCTTGGCCTTGAAAATTCATTCTGATAACAGAGATTTTCAAATTCAGCGGAGTCAGAACTTCCGAAAAATGTCAGTTACTCAATTGTTAGCTGAATTGTCTACTGCATTGAGCCTTTCTGTTGATGATCTTTGACTATTTTAAATGGAATGAGAAAACAAAGAATTTTATAGAAATCGATAGAAATCTGATGATGACGATGGAGTCAGAATTGTGATGCAAGCTTTTGCGGAAATCAGTTTTTTCCGAGTTTCTTCGGAAATATAAACAAAAACTTCTTCAACAGACAATTTTTTTCTAGTTGTTTTGGTTTCTGAAATACCTTGGAAATAGGCACCACTTTGTATTTTAAATTGAAACTTTGTGAGTTCTTAACTCTAAGCGATCAGTAAGATTATTTTCTTTAACACCAATTTTTGATGTGTGATGTGCAAAAGACTATTTTCTGTTGTAACATAGCATTTAGTTAAGACACTTGGAGTGTCTTAATTTCTTTCCTTGTAATTGTCCAAATTGACAATGACCTTAATGTTCTAAGTTCGCCTCAGAGAGGCGTTCTAATCATCGAATAGATTGTTCTCACTTAGGTTTTCCATGGTTTTCTATAATCGCGCAATACTGGAGATGAGAATACTTTTCCTTAAATGTCCAAAAAATGGAAAACAAAGATAGATCTCCTTCTAGCTAGAACTTGTAGCTTTAGGTTTGGCTGTAAGCTGTACTGGGATTCATAGTATACAAATTTGATATCAAGATATAAGACAAAAAAGTACGCTCTGCTAAAGATGTTCGTTTACTTTCTCAACAGTCAATCAATCAATTATCAAATAATTACCCTAATAAAATCATAAATTATAAACCATACGGACATCAGTTAGCACTTAACCATAACCTAAATATTTTTAAAGTTCAGCTGCAAATCTTAATATTTACAATTATACCTTATTTCAAATTTGAAAATTTGCATAGTTACCATTAACTTTTTGCATTCGTTTACTATGGTTGTGGTTATGTTGTATCATAATTGCTTTTAGCAAAATTGTAAGAAATAAAGAAATTCCAAATGAAGATATGGATACTGCCCACGGTGATGTTATTGATGTTTTTGTTCCTTCTAAGATATCTAGAGTTTGATATAATTCTATACATACATAAAACAAAGTATTTTTGCTATTTTTTTACTTGGTGTTGATTCTATCGTACAGTCCGCTTAAAATGCTTTGTGATGATATATAATTCTACATAGTTAGTATCTTATTTTGGGAAATTATTGAATAAAAACCAATTTTCAAGCAAAAGTTAGACAAGATAACTTATTGTTAGATTTATTTCTGTTTGTTTTTATGTATAATAAATTAAATAAAGGCAATTTACAAAAGTGAAACCAAATGTAAGTGTTCCCTCTTGAAATCATAAATTTGATAATTAATAACTGTTTTTGTTTCGTACTTCTCAAACACTGTGTGTAGCATTTTATGCTTTTAATGTAGCCTAAATAAAAATAAATTCACACGTTTTAAATAAAGCGATAAAATTTAATGTATGCTCTGACAGATTTAACATGAAAGGGTATTTCAACAGGGTCGAGTGTATATAGATATGCCCTCTAAATTATCGACTGGTACTTTTAAAAAGGTTTTATATTGTTTTATAATTAAGTATATTTTCGAATATTTTTTTTAAATAAAGGTGTTTATCGTTTTAAGCATAGTGTACTTTAAAAATGTGACAAAGTATCCTGAAAACAAAACGAATTGCTGTCATTTGGAAGAAATCACTCAGTTGATTTGACATTTAAAAGTGTGTGTATCGGAAGATATTTGCAGATTACTTTAAACGTCCTTTTTATAGGTAAGAATCAGTTTTGTTGGATTGGTGTTGGTTTTCATACCTCTAGCTTTTAAGACTTATCCTACATACTTCATTTGATGTACATACATTTTGAGCTACCTTACATTAGCATACTTTCGTAAATTTTAATGTCAGTCTGATATGGAAGTTTCAATGAACTTTACAAAGGTAACGTTATCATTAGTAAAAATACCAAAAGATATTACTAATATAAGAGTATTCATACATCTTATTAGCGTTCTGACATACAAAGTGTTCATAAAAGAATGACTGACTTTTCGTTTTACTGAAGTATCTAGTTGTATTATTCGAAGCAATTTATAATAAATAAAAAATTGTGTGAAGCTCTCTCTTGTGAGATGCGTCGTTTTCAAGTAAATTCTGATTTTAGATCATGTATAAAACTATTTTTCGTCAAAACTGATATGTAAATAATTTATGTAAAAATAAGTATACCCTTTGAAGCGCTAACATATCTTTTCTAAGACTGCTAAAAATGTAAGTGTTATTCTAAAATTTAATTAAACTCTGCTTGTGAGGTTCCTAGCAAAGAAACCTTAGATTATCAAAACCAACCGATTTTTGTATGTAAAGAACTGTCTTCAAGATGTTAAAGCGCTGAAATTTGGCGTTTCAGAGACAGGAAGTCATTTCGACAAGAGACAATAAAATC
>VTPC01001436.1:36859-47287 GCA_011009095.1 Ignelater luminosus | reverse complement strand
TGACTTGGTATCATTTTTGCCTTAGAAAGTTAAACCTTTTAATATGCAGGTTATATAGACCTCTGAGAATCTAAGGTGAACATACAAGTTGGCAAGTATATCACAACCTTACGTCTCGTTACTTCAATCTTGCCTATCGTGATAATTTTAACTGTAAGATGAACAATCATTGTATTGTCATGTAGTGATCATTGATGGATTACCTTTCAGTGATGTCATTTTTGCTTGTACGCAAACCAAAACTTTCATGACTGGCTACTCACTCTTGATTTTCGAGACCGGGAAGAGAATCAATGGTCGTTATAAGAACTATATTTCTGAACGATATTGATGATGTCGATACTAGTTGTGTTGGAGTAGTAAAAAATGGTGGAGTTTTCATTGTTTGTTTATTGTTACTGATTTCACGAATTAGGAGATCTCTATAAAGTAGATGACCATAAACATTTGTCACGTCTAAAACAATCTCAACTCGACATGGGATAAAAAATAAATTCATTTTGTACATTAAAGAGTGCTATTAGAAATTGGAACTATATCTAGTTTCAGAAAAGAAGATTAGCCAAGACTGAGAAATTTGCTTGCTTGGTAGAAGGAGCAAAAGATTTCATTAAAACTAATAAAAGGCAATTGAGGTTTTGAGAATAAGCATTATAAACTAGCGTACAAATAAAGGTTTTTACAGCTCAATAAAAAAAATACAGAGTTCAATATTTTGTACAAGCCAGGCACAAACAGGTTTTTTTGGAAGTGCGGTAAGAAAAATGAAGCAAGACAGTTAGACCGTGACAAAGACAGAGCAAAAAGTGTCTGAAGAGAAATAGTGATTTTGGAGAATTACAGAATCTTATTCACTTGATTCATTTTTCTAATTTGCACATATCGAGCACATGGTGACTGCAAGGATTCTGTTTGAGAAGAAATCGAAAAGGAACCTCTTTGGAAATATCAATTACTTAAAGCCCGTACTTATTTCAGAAAGAGAAATAAAGGCTTTGTTTTTATTTAAGAAATGTTCGAGAAAACTCTATCGGGTGAACAGTCTCCTTGAGTTGGGAAATCTAATCGGGGCGTGGCTTTCCTTATCGTTATAGCTGAAGAGTAGTTCCAAGTTTTTTTATTGTTTGAAAATTATGTTCTCGAATTCAATTCGAATTTTAAATAAAATTTATTACAGCATGGTTTTAGTTTTCTGTTTGTTTTTTATGGGCCATTTTTTAATGGTCACGTAGTACAATAGTGAAAACCATGAAACTAATTATATCTAATTATATCTGTTGTTTTGTGAAACTACAAGAAAATAATTCTTTATTAGTTTTGTCATCTTATTTTCAGCTTTAGAATAAAACAGAAACCAAGAGAGAAAACTAACTGGAAATAAACTCAGTAAACAGCATTCATTGCTGCTCGAGTCAATTTCCGCAGCAATCCATGTAACGACCCCAAGTTATTTTTAAGAATTGTTTGAAAGCTAAAGCATCAATGAATTCAATCAGCGAAGAATGGATAAATAGATTCTGCTAAAGTTTCGAACTAAAAATGAACCCATATATATTTAAAGTATTTGTTTACAATATGTGTGTTGCGTCTAATAAAAATAAACAGCGTAGTGTTAAAAGTCAAAGGATCCTCATTTATTATAAACAAGCCAAGTGTCGAAATCGCCTGCTCTTTTTAAATAACGCCTGTTAAAATTCCTACATCATCTCAATGAAACGAAGCACATCTGCACCAGTATGATGAAATGCATTTTTCTTTATCACCTAAAGGTTATATAACTTTTTTTTATTTTATATGTCAAGTGCTTTAAATTATAAAAATGGTCAAAATTTTTTTATCTCGGCCAGATTTTTCAACTAGCGTGTGCTATTTTTATGTTTGTGATTTAATCGTATTTAGGATTGTCAGAACGGAAGTTTCCCTTGTCGGATAATTTTTGCGTGTTAATTCAAAACTTTACAAAACACTTTTCGGGGGTTAGTTTTAGGGGGAAGATAATCATTTTAATAATTAAACAGCTGTATTACAATGATTACTGATAAAGAAAGAAATTAATAAACATGTACAGTATTGTCAAGACAAACAAAATAAATAAATGGAAATTATGTGAGGTCGTGATTTAATCACCATCATGCATCCAATCCAATATTTACTACTAGATTTCCTTAAAAATGATTCAGCTCATTTTCTGAATACTCTTAGTACAAAGATCTAATTAAATAATAGTAAAATTTTGATGCTTGGCCTTTGGTCTGGTTTCAAGTCAGACAGATGATATGATGTAATGTTTTCCATCACTATACGAACAATTCCTCTTTGAGTTGTTGCGTTGCAAGTGAATTTTCTACAGTCAAGTTTATTGTTTGTAGTAAAAATAACAAATGAGTCAGTAGTATCTAAGATCAACAAAAATCTAACAAACGACTTGACAAAAATAAACAGTTCAGAGATTTAAAAAAAAATGTCTTAGAAATAGATTTGTTATTCTTTTGTCATTTAAGTAATAGTAGTAATCAACAAGAGATGTCTTTGTTTGTATTTAAATTTTCCTTCACAGTTCTAAGTATGCTCTAAAACAATCAAGAAGATCACAGTTTCTTTTTAACTATATACGATAAGGAGAGTCATTTCCCGATTAGATTTCCCATTCCAGCCTTACGGAGTTTTATGAAAAGAAGTCAAGAAAACTGCTCACCCGATAGCGTTTTCTCAATAATAAAAACAAAGCCTTAATCTTTCTTTTGCAAATAAATATGAGATTTAGGTGTCTTGATATCTTACAAGAGCTTCCTTCTCGACTTCTTTCCAAACGGAGTCCTTCCAAGCACGATGTGCTCGTGAGTAAGAATTTGCAATTCTGTCCTCAATTTTTATCCTGTCCCAAGATTCTAACCTAAACTTTTTTCCCTCTTATCAATTTTGATGAAATCTTTTCCTCCTACTCCCATATAAACAAATTTCTTGATGCAGGTTTTACAAATTAAAGAATTTTGAGACTCTTTTAGCCTTGATTAATCTTCTGTTGAACTAGACTAGGACTATCCACTTTTATAACAGATTGATATCACATTTCCATGGCTGACTTGAAGTCTTGCCTGACTATAAACAGTTTCAATCTCCAATAGCATTCTTTAATGTGCAAACATAACTTTTAAGTAAAAATCTGTTTTGCTCTTGTGCCAAATTGAGATCGTTTTAGACATGACAAATGTTCATGGTCATCTATTTTTTAAAAAATTACTTAAATCTTCTAATTTAGAAAACTTTTCTTGCTGCTTGTTCAACTTCACCACAATTAGTACCTGCATCATCGACACCTGTCTAACTATCTCTTATGCCGTTCAGTAATTCATCGATTCTTCCCCCGGTCTCAAAAACCGAATAAGTAGCCATTAGTAAAAATCTTGATCTTTAATATCGAGACTAAAGGGGATGCATTCAGCAAGTATCTTATAATCAAATTCCTTAATAAAAGAGAATTACGGTTGGTGCTGTTTTGGGATGAAGTCGTTTTGGTCGGACGGTAATCACGCACAACAATCTGTATAGCATGGAGATTTCTTGACTGATCTAGCACGAACTGTTAGTAGAAACATTTTCCCTCATTTCTGCTACTCCAAAATACATAAAAACGTTTGCCCTCGTCTATTGGCCTTTACAATGACATACATATACAGGGTGTCCCTAAAAGGTCTATACAATGCCCTACCACATATTCCTCAAACCAAAATAGGACGATTTAACCAAATTTACCTCTATCCAAAAGTGTTTCATTAAGGCACTACCGGACGTCAAAAATTTTAAAAATATTTCTATTTTTTTGAATAACAAAAGAGTGCTTTTAGCGATTGGAATTAAATTTGGGATGTGAATGTGTACTGAAAAAGGGGATTTCTCGACATCAGCTTTAGCTTGTGGGTGTTTTGTAAGTGGTCAAAAGATTTGTTTAACTGTTTGGTCAGTACTTCTGGAATTTTTTCCACAGATGGGCATTCTTATTTCGGGCATTTTTGTCTCGCGTTCCATTTTGATAACTGCGGAAAAAAACAATTTTGATTTGCCTTCCGGCATGCAGTGCATAGTGGCGTTCAAAACAATTGCAGCAAATAAAAAAGCTTACAGTAGATGTTCAAAATGATCACCATTTACATGGATACAAAGATTAATGCGTTGTATCTTCACACAGTTTTTCTAAAGAAGCGAAGTAAATCCCAATTCGAAAATCTATTATCATACCTACCTATCTAGATTCAAAGTAAACTCCAACGTTATTGCACAAAGTTGACAAAGGTAAGACTTTTTGCAGGGAGATGCAAAATGTTCCAAAAGTTGCAATATGACCCCCCCTCCATACCTTTTTTATATTCCAGAGGTGTGTACAATTAATAACTGTGAATGAAACATTCTTCAATTGCAAATCTTATATTAGGTGATCCAATCCTGCCTAATTTTCCGCAACAATTCCTGATCCAACTTCGATCACTGTCTTCCTCCCAAAGAATGCAATTTAAGAATGCAAAAGAACGCTCAAATCCAGTAGCATTTCTTATTCTGTCAGATTCTTTTGTACAAAAATATATATTTCAGTCAGGAATCGATTCTTCAGGCATCTTTAATTTTCGAAAGGCTATAGTATTTATTGGGTAACGTTCTGTGTTGGTCTCTTTTATTAACCTTTAGTTCAGCAATTGGAGATCGACGTACCACCATAGCTCCAGACACCGTTCTGGCTATGAGGTTCCAGGCCGACTGCAAGCTTCATTGCCACACAATAACTACCATTGCTTGAATGTTATCCTAGATCGGGAATACCAGATGGATGCCTATTGCCATTTCACTGGCTAAAAAGGACATTTACGCTTTATCAGTCAATCTTTTTCTATCTTTAGGCATAGAATCTACCTTTCGAATTTGGAGGTGACTTTTGCGGACATCCTGTATAAATTATGTTTTGCCATACTAGATTAATTGGCAAGTTCTGTGTTTCTAAGGAATCAGAGATATTCGTTAGAATCCAATTTGACATCGAATGTAGAAAAATTCTGTCCTGGAAGAGCTTCTTTCGCGCCAAAACTTGAAATGTCACTATGGTTTTATAGCAGACGGCAAAACTGCACTGGCAAAACTTGATTTGCATTCATTATTACAAAATTTAGAGATAAACTACTCCCAAGTTTCTAGAACATAATGAAAAGTTGAGAAATAAATCGTAAAGGTATGAATTTGGCAATCATGTCAACCAAACTAATATTGTTTCAACAAAGCTATTTATTGCGTCAAAGTACAATCTCATAAGTCAATTACACGTTATATTGTAAGAACAGATTGGTTTATTATCCCTACGACCAGTTTATTGTTAAATAAAAGGTGCGTTGCTGGAATGGGCAGTATTGTTAGATCGAAATTACGTAGATCAGTAGCCATTACTTAATGAAAGATTTCATTGCAAGAAAGAACATTTGATAAGAGGATAATAGCGAATGCAGAATTCCATACACGAAAAATTTATTATAACAACGAATCTTCACTCGATAAACTTGATTCTTTATCATCATGAACAGCATTTTTTTCAGTGCTTAAGTATCCACCACTGGTGAAAGGATTTAAATTGATTTTGTAGGAAAAGCGGGTAATAATCATTCAGAAAATTATCTGAATATTGGGCATGCATAGTTTTCAAGATATTGGAAAAATGAATTTTTGGAAATTAAATTCCGACATGCCTGGATGCAGCAAGATTCTATTTTACTAAAAAATTGCTCATTCTACGACAAAAATACAGGAGCAACTTTCTTTGCTAAACTGAACATAATAGATTCCAAAACCAACAGAATAACCAAGGAAGAACTTCATTTTAATATCACATGCCGTTTGCGAAATATCGATAAAGCAAGAAATCGATTCGAGGACACTTTTTATGTTATAACTGCAATATGTGAACATATGATTCTGAGCAGAAATCCTCGGACATCTTCTATATATTTCTGAAGCTCTTGTCGTGAAAAAGCAGTTTGGGGAGAACAATACAGTTACATGATCATAACTCTTGATTAGATAGATCAAGAGATAAGAGTGTTTAAGCTTTACGTGAGAATTTTAATGTCTTAATATGGATCGTTAAGGTGAATTTAGGAAAAAGCTAAATACCCTCATCAAGGGATATAGTATTTAAAGATTATATCTCTGTTTTTATCTCTTATTTGATTCTAATTATTTGAGTCATACTAGAACTTTTAAGGTATACTTGTTTTGATTATTACTTTCCAAGTTCTATGTTCCTCCTTTTGATAAAAATTTAGTTCTTTGTGGATCTTCAGCCTAAAAATTCTATTATTTTGGAATGTTGGTTATTGTAACTACGCAGAATTTCTACCATTTAGCGCTCACAGTATATCATCAAATCTTTTACCACATGCCCTTCTGCTACAAAGAGTGTGCCATAGAAAAATGACATGCTGACATTTTTTTAAATAGAGCAGCACCTTATATGTTTTGATAATATTTCCTTACTCCTGGTTCATTCCCGATTGTAACAATCTAGCCCTGTAGGAGTCTAAAGCTAAAAGTTTCGGCGTTATTCAATTGTTTGTTATGAAATCTTTTCATACTTCTTGACTGTTTAGACTGTTTTAGTATATTACATTAATAAAATCAACCTTTGACCTCTGACGTTTGAAAACAATTATTGAAGCTTCAACCCGATAATTTTATATTATACAGGGAGATTCAAAAACTCAAGTAGTTATCTCTGTTATGTTTCTTATCCCTTTTAATAGGACATTTATTTTGCATCCCCAATCAAGATTTGTTTGTTACACATGTAAAAGCATAATTTATGTTGGGGTTGCAAAATTTTACAGAAGTTTTATGTTTCAAGGGATTTAAAAGAACCCTAGAAAGCAGGTAGTCCATTCTTGATCCCTGAACACGTGTGTAAAAAGATTCATTCCCGCTCCATCTGAGCTGCAGTTTGAAATAAAACTGACCTCCGCAATTTTTATGTGAAATGTAACATAAACAACCATCAGAGCTTTTTGTTTTTTTATTATTGTTGGTTTTTTATTTGAAAGCAGTGTATCTTTTTAATTAATAGTTCTGTTTATCTTATTTCAATAATCTTATTGCATGTCGATTTGTTTTCGAAATTCCATTGATTTATGCCTCACTACTGTTTTGTTTTGTATAAAAAATTTAGCAGTGCTTGACTGACGATTTATGATTTGATTTTCAGTACGACCCTCTTCCATCTTTTATACAGATTTATCAAAATACATAACAAATTACAGACGTTTGCAATCAACTCTAGAACAATAATGCTGACGGTTATGAAATACGGACAGAAACTGAAATGGGGAGTAATTTCAATCTGTATGTAAATAAACAAAGTAATTATAATAATTCGCATTTAAAATTATTCTAGAAAACTGAAATAGTAACTTTCTTAATTCCTTAAATATGTACGTTTTCTAGAACAAATATTTTTCAGTTCACTCTAGCATTAAAATACTTAAAAGTTAACACACCAGCGTAAAATTTCTTTTTTGTCGATAGTCTGGAACAAAATACTAGATATAATTAAATTACACTAAGCGTAACTGTTAAAACAGCAATTACAAATCAAATAGCGAATTTCCAAGCGTAAAATTTAGACGGGTTTAATGTTATGTAATTAATCTTCTTCAATTAATATTATATCAAAGAAAAAGTTACAAACTCAGAATGCGTAAAATGAATGGAATAGATATCTTTGCTTACGAATATGTTTTTTTACCAAGAGACATTTTCAACGAATTAATTATTTAACGGTAAACTGTCTAACTGTTATTAATTATACATACCGGGGGCATCAGAAATTGCTCGCTCTTTTCGTTGTTTTTTCTTCACGCCCATTTAAACAAATATTTTTTTCTTGTTTTGTCGAGGAAGTAGATAATAAAATTTATAACTAAAAATGTATCCTACGGCAATTAACTAAATTCAATTTTAACTTACTACGTTAATATCTTTTTCTTTTAGTTAGTTACAACATTAACAAAATTTATCTTGTAGCAAATAAAAATTAATTGTAAGTTGCCAATCTTTACAAGTATTTTCCAAAGTATTTTTAACACAATAAATGCTTGCTTTAATATAATTTTAAATGAAGATGTTGTCATTAGACATAAAAATAAATCTAAACTGTATTCAACTAATCACTTGGACGTGTAAATTAAGTTTGTCTGTTACATTAATATATCCCACGCTTTTGGTCATTTTCGGCCACGAATTAATAAAATCTAAAAATTTATATCTGGATATAAAAATGTCAGTACTTGCATGAAAATGTTTATGACCAATAAAACTGATTCGATTCACAAAAAAAATAATAAAAAAAGTTTATTTCACTTAACTAATGAATCATATCGACATGATTTTAATAATATGAATGTAAACTGAAGAACCTACGTTAATAAGATTTATTAATTAGGAAACACCCAATAGACAAAAATAATTAATATTATAGACAGTTTTACGTTGCTTTGATTATAATTTACAGACGATCGCCATTTATTCTACAACCTTCTGTTTTTTGCCACATTCAAATTTTTGGCCGGATACACTATCGATTTACGGTTACTTTTCAGTGATGTTAACAGCAAATTAGGTATTGTATGGATTGGTAACACTAATTTTAATAACTTGTTTTGCAAACACATTAAAAGTATAGGTTTTGCACTGACTATACTAATTAGTTTAAAAGTTTAAATCTCGCAAAACATATAAAAGCATATCTAATAAGTTAATGACAGCTTTATAAGTTCAAATGTAAGAGGAACCAACTGCTTCAAGTTATTATTGTCCTTGATTAATAACAAATAAACCTTTTTGTTGGGCTAAAGTATTAAAACAGAAAACACTGCAAAACATAATAGATAACTTTAATGGCACTAAGGACTCATACACAAAATCATCCTAATCCTAACAACACTTTGGTTTAGAGTAGATATTTCAAAAACGTGGGTCTATCTATTTTTCTTTGTAGAGTTTTCACCATTTTAAGGAAGATTGAATTATATAAACATGGTAAATTCCTAGGAGTCTAGAGTTCATCTAGGACTTCGGCCAGAGATGGATAAACTTGACTCCCGGGGTCAAATTGGCTTGTATAAATGCAGATTTATTGAAAAAAAAAACAACTTTTGAGCAGAATTTTAACGTTCGAACTGTAAAATATGCGAAAATTTTTGTTGTTATAAGAGCTAACTTTACCCATGACTAACTTAAATGATCTACAGATGAGACGGTAAGAAATATTGAAAAAGAGACAATAAATTTTTAGTTCAATGTTTAACGCTGATCACGGGTATAATAAGAGTTCATTCTCGTAAAAAATCCTTGATTTGCCCCTTTAAGAATCATTAAGCAAAATTTCTGCAAGATGCTCTATTTATTCCACTTGCTCTTGTTTATAGGTAAACCGATTGCTTCTATTTTTTCCGTATGATCAATAGTTGACTATTCAGAACAAGTTAAAAGCAACAAATTATGATTATCGATGTTCTTTAACATTTTGGAGATCATTAAACGCAACAAAAAATCAGATCTATCAAATTTCGAAAGGTTCACAAACATTTCATTTCATTTACTTATCTGCCATAGGAGATTAGATATCGAGTGTAAAAGAATTTTCCTTCGTAATAGTTGTTAATAGCGGGTAAATTAGAATAAGATCCTGTCTATATCTGAATAGTTATGTGGAGACCGTTAAAAAGGTCAAATCCAAGTCCTTTTGTTCAATATTAAACAGCTTTTTCTTAATTTCTAGAATGCCAACATCACCAACATCATCAATACAATCAACGTCATCAACGCAACCAACGCCAACAACTTCACTGACGACAACGATGCCACGAATGCCACTAACACAACTAACGCTGCCAATTCCAAGAACATCACCAACGCCATCAACGGCATCAAGGTCGATAACGCTATCAACTCCAACAACTTCACCAATGTCAGCAACACCACCAATGCTACTAACACAATCAACATCATCAACGGCATCAGCTGTTTCAACACTATCAACACCTTCTACGCCACCAACGCCAGCAACATCACCACTGCCATCAACTCCAACAACTCCATCAACGCCAAAAACGCCACTAACACCATCAACACTATCAACGCCAACAACTTCACCAATGTCAGCAACACCACCAATGCTACTAACGCAATCAACATCATCAACGGCATCAGCTGTTTCAACACTATCAACATCTTCTACGCCACCAACGCCAGCAACATCACCACTGCCATCAACGCCAATAACGCCATCGACGTCAACAACGCCATCAACTCCAACAACTCCATCAACGCCAGAAACGCCACCAACACCATCAACACTATCAACGCCAACAACTTCACCAATGTCAGCAACACCACCAATGC
>VTPC01001436.1:0-36759 GCA_011009095.1 Ignelater luminosus | reverse complement strand
TATTAATGTCACCAACAACTCCACCAATGTCAGCGACGGCACCAACGCCATCAACGCTACGAATGTCATCAACGTCAGCGATCAATGTTATCAACACCATAACGCCATCAACGCAATCAACGCCACCAACGCAATCAACGCCAACAACTGCACTTACCTCGACAACGGTATCAACGCCGCCGACGTCATTAAGTACAACAAGGCCGCCAATACGAACAACGCCACCAACTTGATTTGACAGTTGTAATGCCCGTCTAGGAATTGACGTATCTGTAACACTCTATTCCAAATTTATCCAAACAGTTAAAAAGTTTACATTAGATTCCTTCATTAATGAAATACATAACCTTAACATATTCTTGGTGAAGACCACGCTAACAACTTCGGCTACCAAAACGAGCGTTTATGGAATAATATCGTAGTGTCCGTAACAGAGTTGCTTGTTTACCGACTTTTACGGTTACCGTTCGGATAGATTTGGAAGAGAGTATACTTGAACTCGTCTACGAATTTGTATACACAGCATACACAATATACTCCGTAATAAGAGGTTAACTTTGACTTGATTAGATATTGTGTCGTTGGAATACTTTAATTCATTTCAGAGACATCTTGTGTTTTGCAATAAGTTTTATTTTATACCTATTCAATTATTGTTTTTCGTAAATAGGCTTAGTATTTTTTTGAAAACGTGTTTGTATGTTGGTAGTAATCGTTATTTTAATGAATATCCAGGAGACGCAGCCCCTAGGCCGTAAGCTTCTTAATTACAAGGTTAGAGTAATTTAATTATACTACATTTACTACATCGTATTTTTCTTTTTTGTATTCTTTGTTAATTCAACTCTCTAAAATAATAGGTCACTTATATTCTAATGATAGATTAAACATAAATAAAAACAGGGTATTATGTAAATAATTTAAAAACCTGAAATTACCAGAATGTTTTGATTTTACGGTTAACTCTTACTTTAATAACATGCGTGAGTAGCAATAATAGACAATTATTTGTCTTCATTTCGTAATTGACGATTCAAGTGTTGATTTCAATTATTGTGCTAGTAATTAAGAACCACATCTATAAAATATTATTACTGTTTTAAGATTCGTTCATTACGCAAATATTTGTTTTATACGGAAATAGCGAGGCAGTATTTAAAAAAACTTTCTTCGATGAAAATATTAATAATAAATATTCATATAATTGCAAGATGATCGCCGGAGAAAAATTTCTAAATTATGTACTACTAATAATCTTATGTAATTACACGTAAGAAATTAGCTAAAAGCCGAATTTAAAAATCCCAGTGCGTAAGTTATGATGACATTTATAGGATATACTGGAAATTATGCAATATAAAAAGAAAAGATTAAATACAACAGGTGCAAAACAGTTAAATGTAAATTTTATGTATTTGTTTTGTAGGCATAGTTCGTGGGCAATATTTGAAGGATAAACCATACAATATAAAACCAATCAACGATATCATTTTCAAAATGACTGGCTACTAGGAGTTTTATTCTAAGAACCACAGCGTATTGATTCAGTTTCCTTCCATCAGGCATTGACATATAACATGTTTTATATTTTTTTTAAACCGGTGCTGAACCGGTTGTACAACTAGTTCATTTTTGAATTTTATTTGCTCTACGTCTACTTTATCTCGAGAACTGCACACCTTAAGTAACAACAGACGTGCCGCCACGAATGTGAAGGAAAATTATAGTTTAATATCAATGATACTGTCTTTTCTCGTATAATATAGGTAGGTAGACACGTAGAACTTTTTGCAGATCTAATATACCTATTAAGAGTTGGAATCAAGTATTGATAAAATGATAACTGTACTTTAAGCGGAAAAAAATGAACCTGTCTGGTCACATATATTTAGAACATTAATATTAAATTTGATTTTGGATAAGCTTATTTTTTACTAACCTCTGAGAATCTCGAAAATCTTTCTTTATATAAATAAAATTTTATTTGAAAACTGGTTTATTCTAGAATTATAAAAGCTGGATAAAGTCTAGGTAATACTTGTCTATCGTACATTTGCCATCTTTTATCAATGGCTGCATCTACTACTACTATCTAGCCTAAGGGGTCAAAGTCATTGTCTCACTTCCCTGCTGTTGAATTTTTCCTCATTAAACGAAAACAAATGTACGCATTTACTTTTCACGCATGTAACAATAAATTATCGTACATTCACAAGTACCGTTTACTAGTACTAACAGCAACTACTACATTATTCAGGAAAAATAATACTATCACTTTAATTAAACCCATAGAGATGCCGTTTGTCGACTATCGCTTCCTTCCTACAAATAAAAATAGAAAAACATTACAGTCTAGCGAGATTTTGCATAATTTCCTTTCTACGTGCATTTAACTAATGTCTATTATTAAAATTAATTAATTATTGATAAATTTAAAATTCATCTAAGTTTGACCAAGTGAAACACCTGGATCTAACATATCTTTTCTCCGGTCAGTTATTTCACGTCAAATAATTAATTGCTTCATTATAAGCGGTTCGTAATTAAAAGCTTTCTAAACTATGTAACCTGACATATGTTCATAATGTGATTAGAGAATTCGCAGCATACGTTATTTATTAGATACTTTTTTGTTATTGAACCGTCTAAAATAAATTAGTATGTAGTTTTTGTCAGATTGACATCTTAAACTGGAATTCCATTTTTCATGTCCTAAATTTACTAAAATTAGAAAAGTATCATTAATTATATTGTATACGAGAACTGATCGGTTGCTCATTTTGTTATTTGAGGCTGGTAACTTTTGAAACAATTTTTGTTTTATCTTTTCTAACTGTAAGTACTCAGAGAAGACACTGAAGATGATCATAAACTTGGTGACCTGGATGTTACGTTTTCACTTCGAAAACTGCACTGTATCTTCGTAGGTGCTTTCGAGGCAAACATGATTTTCAAATGTTTATCAACTCTTTAAAATATTCTCTTTTGGCTAAAATTAATTTAAAATCCACGTTACTAATAACACGAGATTTCTTTAAAATTAAATACATTAAGTAATACATATCTCATACTTCAAAGTTTGTTTTTTTTTTCTAAATTGAAGTTGCTTAAGTATTCATTACAAACGATGGCATCCCTGCGTGGAAGAGAAATTTGCACAAACTTATAAAAGTGCACATTGCATGGATATTACAACATACGTAACTCAAACCTTAATTCGCTGTCATGATGCGATGGCATTTGCAACGTTCAGAGTTATCCCGAACTGAAATTGTTGGTTATGTGGAAGTTACATTATGGCTAGAATATTCTCTAGATCTTTGTCCTGATGGCAATGAGCCAGGAGGCATTTTTAGAACATCAAGACAAACTCTGCTTAACTGCCTGCTTCAAGTCTAATGTTTATGGAGAGAATCTTAACTAACTCATAGACATTTCCAGAGGAGTAACAACAATCTCCCGGAGACTTTTCTGACTTGCGTCCTACTTCTTGTCCAGAACAGCTCTACGAGCTTGAACGCGGCAGACTGTAGGCATAAATAGCGACAATCCATAACGAGATGTTCTGGTATGGTTCTAGCATGAGGGTATAAAAACCTGCAATGTCTTTGCTGTCTGTTGTGGTTGGGTTTGATTCTCCGACTTTGGAGTTAGGTTTACAACTCCGCAACGCATGCACATACTGGAAGAGTATACCGTTAGGGTTGTGAATAATTTATTTCTCAAATCTTCTAATTCCAACTCCTTTTATTACATAATTGCATCTAACCTAATCTCAAAAAATTACACTAATCATAGTAATAACACATCTAAACAGTACAACTTGTGGTATAAAAATGTAGATTTTGTAGGGTTCAAACAAAGCTACGTATGATAGCCGTTTGCCTTGGAAAGCCTGAACAATAGAACATCAAGCTCACAAACCTTCAATCAAGATGGATCCAGATTACTCGTGCTCGTGCTTATACTCGTATTAACTTGGTCTTGGTCACGTCGCTCTCCTTGCTTTCAGAAGCCAGTCGTCTATATTGAAATTTAATTTCTGATGTGGCTTAATCTCGTTAAGGTCGGAATAGTCGACAAGTCACTTCAGTATTAATAAATATTGACAAGTGCGTACGAACTAGTCAACTAAAACTCCGTCCAAACGCTTGCGAGCTACAAGTTTCACTTTGATGTATCGACAACGTCTGGAATCGTAAGCAGCGCAGTAAACCGTTGGTCCACATACTGACAAGCCACGGGCAAAATCACAAACACGAGTAATATTGTCCTATCTTGTCAGTTCTGATTGCAAGGAAAGCATGTCATCATATGTACTACACTCATGAAGCAAGAAAATCACAAAAAGTCAGTGAGGTGTTCTCTGGGGCACATGGAGAAGCTACCGCACTAGACATGCTCGCAAATTCAAAACGTACTTTTATGTAACACAGCTGAAATGAGAAGAGTAATGTAACTATTTGATTTGCACACGCCTTGCAATTCAAGTCTTATACTATTCAGCCTATAACAACAAATTCAAGTATTACCTTGGTAACGTGTATTTGTGATATGATTTTGGGCCTTGTGCAAACTTGCAAACCATAGTATTGATTGCCTTTGCGATTTTAGTGGTTTAAAAAATTTGACAAAATGTAAAGTCTAATAAACATATAACCACTAGACGTTAATTGGCGAAGAAGCTAAAAGCCAATGTTCTACAACGAAATCGATTAATAATGATGATGCTCGAAGATTTATCACACTCTTTTGTATGGCTTGTTCTACCATTTAGATAGTTCACGTTCTCATTTTTATGTTAAGGCCTTACCATTAAAGCGAGGCTTCCTCTTTTTGCTCACCAAGTCTGCAGAGTAGATCGTTTCCGTTTATACAGTGACTCCGATGATCTTTGTAAGTATGTGATACTGTTGGTGGAGGGTCCTCAAATGAGAGTCAGCAAGGTCTTAGTGGTTTCTTCGATGAATTATTAAGAAGACAGTTATTTTTTTTGCATCCCGATGCTTCCCGAAAAGATGTCTTTTTTAGATCATCCTTCGTAGTATAGTCAATTCTTCTGGATTCTAGTTCTTCCTTTTGGGTTTAACTACCTGGTAGGGTTTTTAGAAGTCCAAGGTTTTTATAATTGTGTCTAACTTTATGCCGTGGTTAGTTTTCACATTAAATATACAACCAACTTAAGTGAGTAGTACACCAATCACCAATGCTTCGTAGAAAAAGCTATTCGTACGGAGATACAAAAGACAAAAGTTTGACAACTGATTTTATTTCTTTGAAATTGCAGTAGTTTGTTTTTACATTTTGTAAGAAGAACATAATCAAAAAGACCTAAAAATCGTGGCTTCACTTTATCGCTTCCTTGTCCTGTCACATGGTCATTTCATCTTTTAGAATAAGAGACTTCTATGGGTACTGGATTCGGCAACTTGAAACTTTTCTATGGAGCTGTTTGATAATATTCAAAAGCTAACGGTAACGAAAAGTTATTGTATAAATTGTTATGTTAGTTTTAAAACACTTTGGTTTGATTCCACCACCCTGTATCTCAAAAATAAGATTTTTTGAGGGGACATACAATATTAGTCTTACAGAATAATTTTGAGAAAATGTCATTGTATTAAAAATATATAATTAATGGTGACCTTTTTAACTGCAAGTAGATCTTTATGAGACATTATATTTTACTTTAAAAAAGACAAAGGCTATTCCAAACCCCTCCACATGAAATAGATGTATCATTTCCTATACTTACCGTTAAGATAATTTTAAATGAATTGTGACAGATGCTTTAATTAATATTCCTTGCAGGGGTAATTTAAACTGATCAGTGATATCGAGTTCCTTCCACTTTCTTGTTTGTTATTATCTTCTTCTTACATATATTAACTATATATATGTTGCTGTTATACACATATTTAATTAGATCTTGGCTATCATATTCCAAGCGTGTTTATTGGGAAACCCCACAAGAAAAACTCTGGCAGTGCGTGCTAGTCTCTTGTAAAGTACAGTAATACGGAGGGTGTGCACCCTGTTTCCACCTGACGGTGAGTCAACTTTTTAGTATGCACTCCTTACAGAATAAGTCATCGTTATTATTCTTTAACTCACCCCTAACCCTGTCATTTCAGAAGAAATATTTAGAACGTACTAACGTGCAACGTTACATGCAATCTTTTCAAGCCAATTAGACGTATATAAATCTGTTTCATTTGTCGAAAGAATTTCAAAAATCCCATTTGTTTGAAAATGAACCAAATTTATTCTGGAGCACGTACTAGAGATATTTAAACCAGGTAGATATTTTATTTAACTTAAATTCCCTAGTTAGTTCTTCACCTTACTGTGTAGCAATTGTATTTTATTCAATAGCTCCTATATAATTTAACAAAATCTTGATTTTGTCACGAACTAGAAATTCTTCAGGTGCAATAACTAGGGTATAGGTATGTACGCAGAAAATGGAAATTTGGAGGTTAAAGTGGTGTAAACAAGCGGAAAATAAATATTTTTCTATTTTATTATGAAATGCTTAACCTACACGTAGCAAAAATTTGAATTTGACATGTAAGAATCTCATTTTGCAATAATTTGCTTAACAGAATCTTATAATCTTTTCCAAGAAAATTTTTAGAGAAATCGATAAAATTCCACAAATTGTTGTATAAATTTATTTTAAAATGTTTTACATAACTGCCACATTTTGTAAGTATAATATTAATATTAAACAGTGATAAGAATTTGTAAGAATTGATGTCAAAAAATTTAAAATAGCATATTGATTACGTCATACACTACTAACAATAAAACTCGAAATAAAAATGTAGCTAACATAAGAGTAATACATTTTTTTGTGTTTACGCAATTATAATTGTTGTTAGTTTTTTTACTATTATTTTGTTATCTTCTCTATTAATTAAATAGTAGCAAATGTTTACGACAACGTAGATTAAACTTTTCAACGCCTACTAAATCAAGTAATAAATGTTTGTAACCGCAGCAAATTTGAAGCTGAATTGAAATAAGTATGTTATGAACACTTACAAGGGAGGTTCGGAATGTTTTTACTCATGTAATTTATAGGTTAGTATGCAAAGTTGATTGGCGCGATTTATATTTTGGATTTTTTTGGCACGAGTGTAAACGAATCCAGACACTAACTAAGAGACCTTTTTGAAAATTATGAAAAAGTATTATTGCTTTGTTTGTGGAGAATAATATGTAGTAACTATTGTTGTAAATAGTATTTTAGATTTTGTGGTTCTATGGAATTTCAGACTGTTTAATTCAAAACTGGGCTATTGAATCATAGATTGGTGTACGATAGGTGACTTGTTTTCCTAAATAGGCCCTTTTGAGTACAAAAAGCAAACACCGACAGCAACAGCTAAGGAGTAAGCTTGCTAAGTTTTTCCTTGAGGAACTTACTAGTTATACAATGTATCCTTTTTCAATTGCATGAAAGATTGAGATGTAACTCCAAACTTTTGTATGTTTTGCTGTAGATTTCTGCTAAATTGATAGTTTCAACTTTTCATAGGTTTTTTTCTACCTCGATTATCAATTCGCTATAGTAATTCTTGTCTAATTCTATCTTAATATGATTTGCCTGTTGCGTTTCCTAATACGATATCTGACGTGTAGTTGAGATATAGCATTGTATCTGTGATCAAGGAATATATATTGACTAGTTTTCGGCGTAGGATTTTCGAGACTTGATCTGTTTATACTAAATACAGACGAGTACTGATAATGTGTTGTATCGTCTCTTACAAACAACTATAAAAGGTAACTTAATAGATGTTGATGCGTATAGTTTTAAGAATATCAGTACTAATTAGATCTAATGGTAAGAAGATGATATTCAATTAACTATTAAATTCGTAGGGAATAAAATGCCTTGTGGTTACGTTACATTTCTGGGAAAACAAGAACAGCTTGTAGTATATTTTTATAAAAAAAAGTAAAGAAACAGGACAAAATAGTAAGTTGTTAAAAATGAATATAAACGATTTTAATCTATATTGTACCATAATATTAATATCAGCAAATTTAAAGAGAAAGAAGATTCTTGACAAGAAAAAGCGAATGTGGTATAGAACAAGAATTGAAAATAAAGGAGTATTTCATCTTGTCAACTAGGAATTGAAAGTTGAAGATCCGAAGTCTTGAAAATTATTTGCGTCTGGGAGATGGGCAGTTTGATAATTTATTAACAATGATATCGCAATTAATCTTAAAAAGAGATACACTAATGTGTGAAAGCATTCCTGCTAGGAGCAAGTACATAAATAACCAGTGAAAATGTAAGCATGATCATGACGAAATTTAAAACAAAAAAGAAATTTCCCGATCTTGATTATCTCGAAAAGTATTCGAGATATCGAAATACCGATTATGAATCTGTAATCAGGAGAAAAGTCTAAGTTGATTTCATATATAGCATGTTTTGTAAAGTTACGGGAACATGGCAACAAACCAACAGACAGACTATGTCGAAAAATCGCTACTTTCGATCTCGATTATCTGGAAAAGTATTCGATATATCAAAATACCAATTATGTATCTGTAATCAGGAGAAGATTCTAAGTTGATTTCATATATAGCATGTTCTGTAAAGTTACGGGAACATGACAACAGACAGACTGTGTCGAGAAATCGCCATTTTCGATCTCGATTATCTCGAAAACTATTCGAGATATTGTAATACCGATTATGTCTCTGTAATCCGGAGAAAATTCTAAGTTGACTTCATATATAACATGCCCTGTAAAGTTATGGGAACATGCCAATAGACCAACAGACAGAGACGAAACGTACGAATTCAGATATGAATTATTTTAAATTTCTTCGAAAATTATGGGTAATTAGATAATACTTACTGACTATTGTTTTTAGACTTGAAGTGACTACGTTTTGTAGCAACAAGAGAAATTTTTAGATCTTTGATGTATAGTTGCCGAATACATGAATCTACCATATCTCATTTTCTTCCAGATTATGTCAGGCAATTAACACAGTTCTTAAAAATGATTATTTACCTGTGAGTAAAACATAACTTGCCAACGTTCAGTAATGATATTTGAAATAATAATCTGTTTACAGATGCCAAGTTCTATAGAAGACTGGAAGAAAATTGCAGATAATTTTACTGATCTTTGGCAGTTTCCACACTGTTTTGGAGCAGTACATACACAATAAATTCGTCGGCACAAAAGTAGAAATTATTAGACTAACTTGTGTTTTGCTCCATAATTGTTTGGCTACAGAAAACAGACAGGGTTACATTGGAGCAGAAAGAAACAATGAAAATATTAACCATCTGCAAAGAATGCAAAGGCAAGCAGGAAATAGATCATCAATTGAGGTGCGAGATAGAGTTAAAAACTTTTTCAATTCACCACTAGGAAGTGTTCCATGGCAAAGCAACTGCGTAAGAAGAGGTAATTACTAAGAAACAATATGCATTTGTAAAGAAATGAGCTCAACTTGGAATGACTCATTATTTAAAACCAATAAAGGAATTAAATACTCACCCCTTGCAAATCTTTCGTGTTTAATGTCGCCGCCTCGGTTCCGTGTAGTCTAGCAGAAACATCACACAAGCTGGTCCTATCTACCTAGAAAGATCTTATATGTAACCACTTTTCATCTATTTCTTCATAATAAAATACTTACATTGCTCTCATCTTGGCCTGAATGCACACTTTGTATTTATTTTTTGTATTCCGCCAGAAACGTGCTTATTAACCCAGTCAATTTATTTTTTAAAACATTGGTTTAAAGAACTTCAACTGTTTCTTCAATACCTTGCTGCCGAAGGATTCTATTCTTCAATTAATATGTCTACTTGTTACCGCGATCAAGACATTTTTATTTGAACACTAAAAAACAAAAAAGAACCATCCACTAACAACGAGTAACGGTTAACAGCGAACCCATGTGAGACAAAGTAAAGGTTAGGTTGGTGTGTAGCGCGGTTTTCAGAAATTCTCATTCTGCGCAGATGTTGACGCATTTTTAACAAATAAATAGAAAGATTTTAAAATATTTTCAATTCTTGCTTCAAAACTTAAATCAATTTTTACAAATCCATATGAATGCTTTTTAAATTTCGTTAAATTAAATTTACATTGAAATATTGTACAAAAAATATTACCGTGTCAAACTACTCTAAGCACACCATTCCTACCATTTGCGTTTGTTGAAACTTTGCTTATGTCAAGTTCCACTCAATGCATCGACCATGTTTTTTTCTATTATACGTGAACGGCAACAGTAGCCCCTTCCAATCTTGCCACAGCTGGCGGTAAATCTTCAGATTTGTAGATTTTACATTTATGTTGTGGCAACATTGCTTAACTCTCATATCATATTAGTTTTTTAAATTCCCAATAGAGGTTGTGTTTTTCTGTAACAAGAATAAGAAATATAAGAAATTATATTTTATGTTAGATGGCGCTACTACTACTTTCTGCATTTAAGGTATGTTTGTTAATCTTATAGAAACCGTCCCTGTTTAGCTTAGGGTATAAATGATGAATGTTAATTTTAGAATTGAATTCTAATATTACATGTACTGAAAGGTGAACAAATTTTGAAATCCGACAATCCTTCAGATTGCCGGATATAATAAAATTTAAACACAAAAATTTATTACTTTGTAGTTAGGACTGTGTTTTCTAACTTCCCTCTCTTTAATCAGCTTAGATTCAAAGTTCTTGCTTATTTATTTAATACTGATTGAAATAGTTTTTATATTATTGTGTTAATTAATTAAGTACATAATAATTAAGATGTATTTAAGTTTTTATTTAAATCTTTATGTTTTCTTAACTGGTGTTGCACAATCGCGTGAATAACATGAAATTCAATTTTATATATAATTACTACCTAATTCGCGATTTCTTATTGAAAATCTAGTACATAATTAATATGTGCAAAAGCAAATATTTAAACAAAAATATATGTAATTATCTTAAAGCTATAATCAAATTATATTTATTAAACACCTGCAATTGTTTTTAAAAACTATATTTTTAGAATTACAAAAAGAGAATAAATACCTAAAGGAATGAATTATACATAAAACCTGTTGGCGTTGTGTGTCCGCAGAAAATTATAATTGACCTTTGTTAATATTATTACATACTAAAAAAGCAGTAACCTTTTAAGTTTTTCATATCGTCCAATGTACAGAACTGATAGTTATGTGAAGTCGTGCTATGGCTTGTACAGTTGAGCAGAATCCAAAAAAAATTTTGGCTTTGGGCTTGTTTTGGCCTTTACAATGGGTTCCAGACATTATTCAGTTTGTTTAGGTAATGAAGGGTTTGAATTTATTCAGAAATCAATTCTGAATTGGTACTGATTTTGATTCTCTTGTTCTTCCAACTACTTATGGTTCAAATGCAATTGCGTTAAGAATTCTTTTTCTGAGTAAAATTAGTTTCTATTTTCCAAGCTTCCTATTCTTCAGAAATTTTGTTATTAACAAAACACTGTTGTAGTAGGCTGATTTCATAATAATTTATTAAAAAAATTGGTGTTTCAGCTTATACTAGTCGGAATGTCTAAACGATGGCTTTTGCAGAAACTAAGCACTGTAGTCCAAAATGACACAGGACTTTTTGATTACACATGCGATAGCCAATTACCCGCAGAAATTATGTAGTTGACTTTACTAACATCTTGTTTTGAGTTTTGAACTACCAACTAACTAGGTTGGATCGTTTTTTCAGTGTACAACTCAATCCCCAAAGGGTATAATATTCTTAAATATTAATCTTAAAGACAACATTTTTGAATATATTTTCCATGTTTGTCATTTAAGTCGACTTACCGGGAAAAACTCTTGTCTGGCTAAAACCACGATTTAGACCACAGTGCATTCATCATCAGCTTATTCCATCCATCGTCGGATGTAAGCCTCAGTCCATCTGGTTTGAGGTCTGCCTCTGGTCCTCTTGCGCGCTCTCGGTCGCCACTCAACAATTCGTTTTGTCCATCGGTAATCTCACATTTTTCCTATATGGTCCGCCCAGTTCCATTTGAACATCGCAATTCTTTGTATAACGCCTGTTACCCTTGATCTTCGTCTTATTTCCGTGTTAGGTATGTGATCTTGAAGCTTGAAGTTGAGTATTCTGCGTTCCATTGCTCGTTGTGTCACCTGTAATTTGTGGATTATGCTCTGGTTGAAATTCCATGTTTCCGTTCCATATGTTAATGTTTTGTGTCAATTTGATATGTTTACTGTTTTGCCTTTTTTGACTTTTGGACTACCGTTTTGCTACATATTCCAGAAGTTCTACTCGTAAACCAAAGTAACATACTTACTTTCATGGAACACTATTTAAAGGTTTTAGTCTTTTAATACATTCGTTAACAGATACCGTTTGGTGCATGAAATGGTACATCGTTTACAACAACATTAAGTTTATCAAATCATGAACAAATCCAACTTAATGACCATAAGAAAGATTGAACTTAATGAAGGTTAAGCATTAGAAATAATTAGTCCTGTGTTATATAAGCTGCAATTTGGTATTACCTTGATTCACCAGCATTGGGTGATGCGTTAAGTGATTACGAATTGAAAATTGTGGGAAGTTTTCTTCCCATATACGTCATTTTATATCAACAATATTATTGCTACTGCATTAATATATATACCTCTAACCGCCTTATTCTGAACACTGACTGAGTCACGTACGCTAGTATCAACATGTATTTGTTGCTTTCTTTTTATACAGACAAAATAACATTCATTGACGGCGCATTGTGAACTTTTAGTATAATAAATATAAGGGTAATTTGAAAATATTAGGTTTTGGATTGATTCTTTCAGTTTCTTAACTTTCAGGCCATTTATTTAGTATTTAATCTGTGCTATCGGTGTGTTCTTGTATTTTTTTAGTAGTTTTCTCTTGTTGAAGACGCTTTGTGGTACTTATGAGTTCACACTGATAGGTTGATTACTTTGTTAGTAGCTTTTGATGATTGAAATCAATTTAGGGTTGATCAATTTTATTTATTACAGCAAGTGGGGCACGTGGTATAATTTTTCCAACATTTAAATTATTTTTATTATTGCAGTATTTTGAACATTATTAAGTTTCAACTTTTCTTATATGAAATTTGGAAAGGTGGTCAAGTGTAGTTGGTAAATGTTAGTTTTATAAAGGTAGCCTATGTGGGGTTGATCTTTTGTTGTATTGTTTAGCCAAAATGTAGTAAAGTAAGGACTTCTATACCAGCTCATTTGGATTTCTTAAATTTAAATTGTAATTTAAATTACTTTTTCGTTGGAGTGTTGGAACTTATCGATTTTTTTCTTATATTGTTGCTAGTCCTGTTGTATTATTAAAAATTCTAATTCCAACTTTATTTGATTTTTTGAATATTTAAATTCTCGAAATCCGGGATTTCTGATTGGACCGACTTTGCTTCGTAGGTTATTAGCTTCGCTTCGCGCGGGGAAGACTTCATGTAGGTACTTTCGCTGCTGTTAATTGTATCCAGGGGTGCTAAAATCGTGAGTCTTGTGACAAACCTCAATTAAAAGAGGGTAAGTGAGGTTGTCTTGTTCTTTATTAGGTCTCATGGGAGGTATTTCTTCCATTAGCTAGAAAATTTTGAGTTCGAAACATCTCGCTCGGAATCTTTATCTTTGATTTGAATGGAGACTTCTGCTCGATCTAGTTGCTAGTTCTACTTTATAAATATTGCCGTCAAATGTGTGAAATATTATAGCGTAAATTATCTAATTTAACCTAATTAATTTTATCTTATTTCACTTAGATGCATTCCTACTAAAGTTTTTTGTATGCTTGAACAGTTTTGATTCAAGATTTTGTATTTTATTGTTGGGTTTTAAAAACTTAGGAAGCGTGAGTTAAGAGGGGTTTGTTTTCGCGTGGTTTGTTACAGATTACAGCGCTGTAACTTCAGAGACACGATCTTCGTGCTAAGTCTAGTTTTTCACACTCTTAGTCAACGTTTCATAAGTTTCTGTTTCATTTTTTTGATTGGATGTATAGGAAATTTTCTGCTTTATTTGCATTCTTCGATTTTCAAAATTTTATTATGTTTCAATTTGTATAGATAAATCAAATGTTTTGAGTGGTAAGATTTAACTTTTATTAAATGAGATTTTGCAGATTTATATTAAACATTTTTGACTGTTTTGAAAATTTAATATTATTATTTGGATATCGTTTACATTTTGTTATTAAATTCAAACATTGTTTCTAATAATTTTGTTGGTGGCATTGCTCAAGTATTTACTAGTTGGAATTTATTAACAATTTCTTGTTGATTATTTGTTTGTTTTTATAAAGAAAAAACACTGGCGCCTTTTGATCTATTTTTTTCCAATATATGTATTGAATTTTTTTGTGTTTTTATTGTATGTATAATTTCCTTATCCTCGCTCAAGGCCACCAACTGAGTCTAGCCGGCTTAAGACCAAAAGCGTCTTAGTTACATTAAGTAAATTTTTATGGTTCATGGCAAAACACCCTGTATATTACGTATATCTACGTATATCTACTTCTTGTTGATTTGTTTAGTCTTTAATGAACAGCCCACGTATTTCTGGTTCGTATTAAAATATATAGTGTGGCTTCTAAATTAAAAGTGATTTAGAAATGCAAACTTGTTTCCTACACAGTTTTATCGTTTTTAAAATTTTGATTTTATTTATAGACTTTTTATGGTATTTTGAAATACATTACGTATTTAAAACTTTACTAACTATAAGATAAATCAAATTGGTTTTTAAACGACCTGAACTATTTTAAACGTTACTGTTTAATATTCATAAGCTTATGATTAGTACTTTCACAAGCTTTGCTAGATTTTTATATATTTTAACGTTATATTATAAGCTTATGAGATTATTATTTTGTATCTTGTTGCGAGAATCTATTGAATATAATAAATTAAAGAGTAAACTAATATAAATGCAAATAAATATGGTATTTTGCTAATATGTTAATATATTTTACCTAAGAGATGGTAATCTAATGTCCAAGAAAAGAAAAAGTCACCTATTTAAATGTTATAATAAAATTATATAAAATATGCTAATTTAAAGTAGATATTTGGATGTTATGATTATGCAAACAATAAAAGGAAGAGCCGAAATCTTGTTCTAAATATATAAAATGGTGTAGGCATTATATTCAATAAACTGCTTTTATTGTTTGTAGTTTTTTGTATCAAGTTTACTGAAATTGACCACCCGCGAGCACTGCCTAACAATTGACAAAGCGTGATATATCTTAATCATCGATTTATTTAAATTTATTATAGTAAGCGGTATTTACTACAGATATATTTTATTGCAGCTTATAAAAAATTGAAAGCCATTTCTTCTTTATTTTTCTGCATTATATTGCTATGTATAGTAACAGTAAACATGTCTACACCGATTTAAAACTACATCATAAAATGATTTTTCAAATTACACTACTCGTGAGATGCGCACAAAAAATTTGGAAAATAAAACTGTGGGTCATTCACCGAGTTTGTAGCTACGGGAAAAACAAACCCACGTAATTTTTTTTGATTTTAATAACCTATAGAAATAAATTGAATTGTTCATAGTACTAATATACCTATTCAACTTTCTTAGCATGGCCTTAATTAGATGATTTATTGTCTCTTATGGCAGATCAAAGACGAATAAGAAATAACTGCTACACTTATTATATTAATAATACATCTAATAAATCTTTAAATTGCATTTGAATGGGTGTATTACGTTGAATTACAGAAAGAAGGTCTGTAGTCAAGTCAAATGTTCGTATATCAATATTATACTCTCTGTAAAAAAAATCAGTTCCTTTAATGTGAAAAAGATATTCGTTACGCATATGGACATTAATTGTATCAACTATTACTTCAAAGAATCGAAGCAAAAAAATCTGTGAAAAATCTTTAGAGCTCGTGTTGTCGAGTGGTTTATATAATAGGTATAGTAACCTTTCATTTTGAGCAAAATCGCAATTATCAACAAATCTGGATGAAATAAATAAGCTTAATCTAGTCCTAGAGCACATTTCAATTTATGCACAATTATGATTGCCATGTCAATCTTTTATAATACCTTTGTATGAGGGCAAGTTAACTTTTGATACTATGGGTTTTTAAAGGTAAATAAAGACCAACAAAGATAAACTTGCAATGGTTTATATGCTATGTTCCTCCTCATATATCATATATCTGCTAAAAGAATGTCTGAAACGGAATAATGCGCAACAGACTGGAGAAAAGCAAAACGTGGTGAATTTGATTACAGGAATTGCGAAGATGTTATTGTTTTTCAATGGAAAGACAATAAAGTACTCACTGCGATCTCAAGAATTTGATAGTACTGAGATAAAATCTGTTACTCGATATTCAAGAAAAGTTCGATCCAAAATGTCGGTACCACAACCAAAGATTTTCCACAATTACAATAAAGCAATGGGTGGCGTTGATAAAAGTGATATGTTGTTTGCTTATTATCGCACCAGAATGCGCTAGCGTAAGTGATGCTGGCCCATATTTGACGTGGTTGTCATAAACTCTTGGTTACTCATGCGAAGAATTTATCCCAAAGACCCCAATTGTCGTTTAGAAGATATTTGGCGCTCTCTTTTCTAAAAACTTGCGGTGTCAATAAATAAGGGTCAGATCTATCCAGCAATTAACCGTGAAGCAAGGTATGACAAGCTAAATCGTGTTTCGATTACTTTATTGACTTGATTAACGTATTCAAAATTTTCTTAAAACCGTGATAACTAGAAAATTACTCGTCTAATCTAAAAATTGCAATTGAATTTTTTATTCAATTTTGTTGTATGTTGTCATATTAATGGCCGTAAGCGCAAGTTTCAGAACACCTTGATATACAATAGATTCATTCATTAGATAGATGGAACAGAAAAATAATCTTTACCAAAATGAAACTACATTGTAGTTTGGGTAACTTTTATAGTCTTGGTTAGAAATTGCATCATAGTGTGTAGCTAGAAGGAAGAAGCGTCTGTCGCATCAAACGCATCAAGGACTATCGAGAAAACGATCAACAGTGTAAGCCTTCACAAATATTATTAATATATTAATACTAAATTTTAGTGAATAACTTGAAATAATAAACCAGAAAGGTAACTATATGGAGATTGATTATAAGAACGTCTTCAGCTTTCAGCTTCCAAACCGACTCAGAGGCGAAACTGGTCTATAACCGAGGAAAGAAGCACGCGATAACTCAATGTATTTAAATGATAAGGCAGATGAAAAAATAAACAGATCAAAAAATAAAACACTAGAAAAAAGTTATTCAAAGCCATTCTCAGAAGTTGTAAAACAATAAAGCTGTGCATTCTTTGTCTAGAAATATAAAGGAAAAATCAGCCTTGTGTAACATAAGACTAGAGCTCTTTAGAGTTAGTAAAACAGAAATTTCAAAAGTTAAAAAACTCATGTATTGACTACGATGTTTCTTCAACAATGGTCTGTGTCTTCCAAAATAAGAAATGGGAATAGATTTAAATAGAGAAAAATAGAAAAAAACAAAAGGAAGGCCAAGGTAATGTCCACCATCAACAAGTTCCAAGATCGTTTTTGATTATGTTCTTCTTTGTAGGACTAATTAGAGATTCAGCGGGTAGGAGGTAAAGGATGGACAATCCTGATGTTTCAGGTTGGAATTTTTGAATATTTTCAGAATATCAAGTAACTTATCTGTAATAATGTTGTTAAGGTGTTTTGGGTTTTTTGCTTGGTGAATTTGGAAGCATTTTTAAAACTCATTGCCTTGAGGAATTTGGAAGGATTTCAATCAAGTCGCAAATCTTCCATGAAGAATGAAATCGATCCACGGTTTTCTCTTTGTAGTTCAGAACAGATAAGATGACACTTCTTTATAAAACTGATGCAGGATGGAATTTTGCCAGTGAACAGTGACGAAAAAGCATTTGGTTTCTTGAACGGAATTAATGATTTCTGAAAGAGAGTTGGGAAAGAGAGATGCTTCGAAATTCCAGACAGCCATATAATTTGTAAATATGTTTCCTTTGTGATCAGACGAAGTTGTCTGAAAATCACTCGGGTGTTTTTCTAGCAAGAAAATTATGACGACAGATGAATAAAGAAGAAATCCAAAACTATTAAATCAGGATAGTCAGCAAGCTATCAGATCTCTTTATTTGCCAGAATATTCTAGGTTAAGTCATGTGTGACATTCCATTTGGAATACCTGAAAGTATGTAGGTTGTAACGTTAATATACAAGGAAACAGCAATAGTATAGGCAATCTTACTTTGTGTACCCCTTTATTACACTTAGATTATCCTATACTTATATTTGCTCTTATTCGACTTAAGCATGGATTGTCTTCTATGCGATGAGATGGGGGGCGAAAAAATTTAATTTCGTTTCAAAGCGCTCTAACTTTTGAAAGCTAACATTCAAAGCTACAGGGCAAATATTAGCAAGACAAAGCAAATCAAAGTATGTGGGGGCACTGACAGGTGTATATAATAATTTCAAAGAGGAAGTATTTTCCGTCGGAGAACGCTTGATTCGAATGCACCTTTTTGCATATTTATCAAATTCTGTAACACGCTGCATTTAATCTATTTTTGAATAAGACAAATTAGTTCAGAAGTAACAATAGCATGATCCAGGTTCTACATGGGATGGATTGGGCTACCAAAAAAATCAGAATTTTCTTAAGAACCTAGTAGATCTTGGAGCTGGTTTGAATTCAAACATCCAGTCAATAAATGACAGGAATATTTGAAACCTAACTCTAGTATATGCAAAACGTTGAAGTAGATTATACACACTATACATTATCATGTGTATTATACAGTTATAAGATTATAATATAAAATGTATTATTCATGTTATCTTATCTTGTGTACAAAACAAGTGTGAAATCTTAAATTGTGTGTGCAATTGAACAAAGGTAAGAAAATTATTAATGGAGACTTAAAATTAATATTAATAGTTGTAGATTGTGTACTAGTCAAGTCAGTAACCTTAATGTTTTTTAATTATTTCAATATCAAGTCAAGCCATGGTACCACCAACAACAGTCAAAGATGCTTTTAGAGATAGTGGTATAATATTATACAGGGTAGCTTTAAATTATCTTGCCAGCATTTGATTCCTTTAATTTTTAAAATACAGCAGTTAAAAATTCTAACTCTAGCTATTTTCGTGCAACAGTTGACTTTTGTTTGTAAATGAATCACTCTGTATATTCTTAGATACACTTCTGAAATTCATCACTACGATTTTTTGTATTGAATAATCGTTTTCGTAACTTAACATATACACAATGTTTACTCATTAGAAAGTTACAAAGATTTCTGATAATTAACAAATCTCTACAATGCTGTTGCCAACATGATTACAAGATACGTTCACAGGTACATCAAGAAATAAAAGGAAAAAGTGATAACAAGAATTCTTTTGCTTATTGAAATCAGATTGTTATTTGCAATTGTTAACAATTGATAGGTATGGTTTTTGTTTTCACAGTGTAGCAGTAAGAAATGATTGGAAGTCTATTATTTTCAACAGTTAACAGTTAAACAATACTAGATTTTAGAATACTGGCACGCGCTTTTATAGACGTAAACAGGTTGTTCTCGCTAAAATTGGCATTTTAAGTACTTGAAGTCTCTTTGATCTTGTTCCACCTGTCAATCATCCTTGCCATCTTATAGTAATACACTTCTATTACAAAATGAGTCAGCATTCTGTAATGACAAATAAAGATTGACGTTTTGAAGATATTTTAACATCTACAAGTATAAACAGAAGATGACTAAATTTTGATTTGAATTTTCAACTGTTAAAGGTGTTCCTGAAAACGAAATAAGTTTGAGATCACGTAGAAGTACTAAACAGGGATCAAATCATATGAAGGCCGTATGCCAGTCATGATGACAGCTTTTATAGGATACTAATTACGATGATGTATGTTTTTGTGAAACATTTGCAAGAATTTAGATAAATGCTATTGGGAAGCTTTAACATTGAGAATTGTATTTAATGAACCAATAAAGGTAGAGTTATTAATTAAAAAAAAACTTAAAACAGATAAAATGCATTAACATAAAATTATTTTATCGCACTTAATTTTATTGTTATTACTTACAACCGCTAAAAGTTTTTACAACAATATTTTCTTAGAAATGTTTTGGTGATATTTTATCAGGTAAAATACCAGAAAACAAAATGATTGATACACCTCATCAAACTCATACACTTTGAGACATTAATTTATAAATAGGTTGTACACTAATAAATTATTGAGCATTTAGAAGGGATTATAAGATTTTATTCGAGTAAAACTAAGAATTTCAACGACTTATCTCTTGAAATATAGAAATAATGTAGGTGTGTCTTAATATCGCAGAAAAACCGCAAAATTACATTGTTTATTATGCACGCCCCAAAGAAAAATTTCAAGGAACTTTAGATGTCATATTTAAAAAACAATTGTCTTTTAGGTTTTTATACCTGAACGATTTAAATTTGTTTATGTGACAAAATTCGAAATTTTTTTCTTCGTAATGTATTGTTAGTGTTAAAAGTTAAAAATAAATTTTATTGCAGGTTGAATTAAGAAGGATGGAATATCACAGAAACCTTTTGGAGTCCTCTTGCATTCAGAAATTTTGCTACGGATTGGGTCACGTCTACAATGATCTGTGTGCAGCAGTGTGGTTTTCATATACCCTATTTTACTTGCAAATTGTTTTGCAATTGGAATCTACAACCGCTGGAACTCTCGTCATGCTGGGTTAGACTTTTTTGTATTATGTTTTTTTTTATATTTAAATAGATAATCCGATCGAGGTGTAGGTTGAACTGGAGACTTCTTATCTTATTCCCATACGTATTGCCGAAAACTATTAGTGTTAAGTGCCTTTTAGTCATCGGGCGGTAATTTGGAAATCAATAAATCTGTAATTAAAGTATAAAAATACAACCACAGACCTTGGCGGTAGGTTGACTAAACTACGGTTCGCTCAAATGCGATTTTAGCGGTAGATATATATATAGAAAATATAACTTGTTTAATAATTTATGATTTTATAAAAATCTTAAAAATGTAACTGATACATTAAAAAAGAGGAAGATTATGAAATCCGTCAATAATTATTATTATTATTATAATCATTCAGGAACTTCACAATCAAACACAGTACAAAACCATAAAAATTATCGATAAAAGTTGAAATCGTTTCCTTGCAGATGTCTAATTATTCGTTAGGGTTATGTTATAATTAATAAAGGAAAATCGTAAATCATCTCCATTTTATGTTTACGTTTATAAGTGGCATATCCTGTTAAAATAATTTTAGAATTTATAGCGACTCCCTTTATAGTAACTAACAATAAGTTTCCGATCAAGCTACATTAATATTAAAAGGAAGCATAATAAATTATAGTATTAGTTCACACTTCCTTTTATAGGACATCTTTACACCAAGCCGTATTGAAACCGTTCTTTGTAGGTTATTGAAAATTCATTTAATTGTTGAAATGTTTATGGTTACGGTTTATTTTGGTGATCACGAGAATTACTAAATATTACAAACATAAGAGTAGACGTTTTGTCTATATTTTCTAGATACCTCTCGCAATTCTTGTATCCCTTCCCCTACCCGATACAATACACGAAAAAATGTATTTCTAATCTGCATGAATTTAAAGTATGCTTTCTCTCTCTAACCGATAGAATACGGTAATGGATGGATATAATATGAACATGCTGCATCCAGAGATAACTGAGTCAAATGTAAGCATACCGTTGTTACGTGTCAAGATTATATAGAAATAACATGAGTAATACCACTGTCAACCGTCTACGTTTTTTTGATGTATCAACTGAGCAAAAAGCTGTCTTCCTATTCTAAAAGAACTCTAAACCAGAGATGGCAGGTTCGAACTATTACCAAACGACATAAAAAAATGTTTGGGGTTAACCAAGAGTCTCTGTATCAGTCTGTATTACCTAAACATACAGTCCATGGTATAGCTATGTAAAGTTTAGTTTAAGTGTCCAAATAAATCCAATTTAGATCAATACTAAAGACGCTAGTTTTTGACGTCTCGTGACTACAACACTTGGGTTGAGTCTCGTTTGACTGTACTGCCAACGATACTACATCACCGTGTTAGGTGGTCATTGATTTCAGTTTTTGGACAAAATTTTCGCAAAAAGGAAAACTCGCTTTTTGACGGCAACTAAAAGGAGTCCGTTCAACCTTTATCGTTTAGACCTTCGGCGAAACTGATTAAAACTGTGTTTTGCTACAATTCTTGAATCACTAATCAAAAGTTCCCTGGGACACAAAGCTTGAAAGTAGCTTGTCTCGTCTTCTACCAGATACTCCATCTCTCAGAAACGGGTTGCTGTACAGAGATTGCACTTGATTGTTGACAGTGACAGGGTTTGTTTTTTAAACAGATATCCCATTGTTTTTTGTTTTTGTTTTCGTTTTTATAATGTTTTGGAAACGGATAGTGATATCGAGATGCAGCTTGATTTGTTGGAATGGCTTTCAAATCATCTTGTTGTTTCTTCCTTCGTTTTTAGTCTGTATCTCAAAAATGGATAGTGTTTGCGAAATAGAACTTGATTTGTTGGTAGCGGTAAGGAAAGGGCTTTCAAGCAATTCGTATACTACCGTCTGTCTTTTGCTTTCCTGATAAGTAGTTTATATCTTTGGAGGGAGTTGTATTGAGGTGGGACTTTGGTTATTGGTAGTGGAAAGAGAGTGGCTTTCAAGTGATTTCGGCTCAATGGTGTAGTGTCTTTTGACGAAAACGAAGCAAAACCTGTACCGTATTCGAGTATAGCTGATTTAAGAAAGAGGTCAAAGGAAGGACGATTAATACTCGTTTCTTCGTTATCACTGCAATTGTAGATAAAATATAGAATTTGCTATTTGGTTGTTGTGTTGGTACATCTCCAGATAAAATTAGTCTACAGGCTAATGGTGAAGCTTTTCTCTACTCATGTCCACTAACTCTTTCAACTACTTTTTTAACTTCATTTTTTGAAAATGCTCCCCTCTTTTTAATTTTACACTTTTGGAAGAAGTCAAATTCTCCCCTCCATTAACCACTCTAACACAGATAGTTTTGCCCTTCATCAAGTCACCTGTCGTGACACTAGTTGGATCTTTTATTGACCTTTTTTAATGAGCTGAACTGAAACTCTAATGTGTTTTCGCTTTGCTTACATCAATAATGTAACAAATTATCTGTGATATTCGAATCACTTGGTATGTTAAAAACTATAACGTAATACTAGAGTCTCAGTTAATTTCATCCAGAGCCAAAACCCATAAGGTTGGGCAGGATTCTTTAAATAGATACAATTCAAACCTTCCTGATCAGTTTTCGCCTTGTGGACTATTATTTGCTTTGCCAATATCTTATTCAGTTATTACATAGTTGGATTGACCTTGTCTGTACATTAACTGTCTTTTATAATGTGATGAGATTATTCGCTTGGGCTTATTCGTCTCATATTTTTATTTTGTATTTTAGATGTTTTGGATGTTTTGGGATTTATGCCATAAATTTTGTTGTGAGTGCAAATGGAACAGTTGGTATGTTATATCATTGGATGAGGTGCCTTTTGACTTATTAGTTTGTTTGAATGATGATCTTTTGTGTTGCCTAAATTGAATGCCATCTAATGTACATATTATCACTTATTCTCTGTACCATTAATTTTATTTTTATTTTTATTCCAGCTTTAGTACTGTAGAATTCTTCGAATTCTGTTGTTGCTTAGTCGGTTACCGTTTTGCTGAGTTTGACTCAGATTTCTACAGAACAGCTATAAACAATAATTATGTTACCTTTATGTCAAAACAAATTTAAGCTTGATTTGTGTTAAAAAGAAAAAGAAAGAACGGTACTGCATTTACTTACGGATTTTCATGCTAATCACATTCTGTCGAAACACCTGTAAGTTTATACTTGAGAATTGCACAGAAATTAATGGTAAATCTTTTTGACGTCAAAAGACCTCAAACAAACCAAAGTTTAGTTTATTACTTAAATCAAATATTATTGGGATTTCCACGATAATTAAACTTGACTTTTACTTTATAAAACGAAAATGCAAATGCAAACGTATTTATTGATGAACGATGGATGACCCACATTGAAACTTGTGTGTAGATGGGTAGTATTCGTAGTGTAATCCTCTAATTAACTTTTTTATTTCTTTACTACGCCAACAGAATACATCAACTTGAAGATTAGTGTATAAGTTGTACTGATCTTCCAAAATTGTTATTATGTAAATTATACAACGTTTAATTCCCGTTTCAAACATTAAAATATTAATTATAGTTTACGTAAATGGTTGTGTGGATATACACATGTATTCATCAATCAGATCAACGTTCATCCTACAACTAGAAAGTACATGTTTTAGTTTTTACTTTTATATAAAAAGAAAGAAAAAAATCCAATCAAAGTGCACATCCTTTTAACATGACTTCTTAATTAAAATAAAATAACTAAACTTGAGTTTTGTTGCTATGCTCATTTCCGTTCTTTTGGTTGATTGGTTTTTTTAGATTGTTAAAGGCGTGTGTGTGTTTCTTACAATTCTATTTTTACACCTTCTATAACTCGAAGCATTTAAGTAAAAGTCAAACTCTGCAGTTTATTATTTCTGAATCAAAGCAAGCAAGTCTTGATAAATTATTTTTTGACTACATTAATGGTATATTTTTAAAAATTAATTCCCACTCTTATAAGGGTGTCCCGCAAGTAGTTACGAAACATTTAACAAGGTAATCAATAGCTAAACTAAGAAAAAAAAAACAGTTATACACTTGCATGCTGCAAATTCTCATTTTGAGGTATCTGCAGTTGTTTTAAAGCATATATTGGAAGTGGCCACCGACCAATTAAATTTTGATATTGCAGAACTTTTGGAAGTTCTACCTGACACAGCAGTAATTCGTTTCTTTTCAACAACATAATATTAATTTTTAAATTACCTACATTCCGCCTACCTTGGTGCTACCGACCATGTAAATCCACAAACCAAAGAGTAAAAATCATATATAAACGTTGTTCCTGAGATATTAAGGAAACAAGAAATTGACAGCTTGATTCTTGGAAACGATGCACTTTTGGAAGCTATAGATATTTCTTGCTTTATTTTGGTTTCCTAAACATGATTTGTTTCTCAATAAAATTAATCTTTTAGACACTTTTCAGAGCTTCCGATATGTGTCACCAAATATCTTTTTCTTTCTCAACTTTCTAAACACTTCACTTTGACTTTTCGTATATAACCCGAATGTTGCGAAGATAACTCTTCATTTGAAGCAAAATGAAGATGACTTTCGAATTTGAAGTAATATTTAGAATCTCATCCATTATTGTATTGAAGTTCTTCAGGAGCAGAATAGAATGTATAAAAATTCAGAGCTAAGAAGCTACCCATAAAGACTAATATTGAAGTACTAAATAGACAGAAACATCTGTTATACCAAACCAGCCAAATGTAAAAACAAACTTACTGTTGATAATAATAAGAAAGGTATAGTCTCCACCATCCAAAATATTGTCTGGAGACAACCTTGATGGTAAGAGATTTAAATTTAATTATTTTGGTCTATTTTCGGAATACAGAATGTTTTGAAACAACAAGTTGTGCTAATGCTGCTATATTCTCCGCCTTCTGTTTTCAAGTTTTATCAATGTTCCTTAAGTTTGACAAATTTTTCTGAGCAAAATCATGAAAGCGCGCTTGGTTTAAGATTATAAGTATAAATATGTGAGGTGCTATTTAAAATTAAAAAGTTAAAGCCATTTGCGGTTGCAGTTGAAACTTTTCAAAAATATATTCAGAGCAACAGTACGATTTCATCATAACCGTAATGCAGTTGCAGAATAAGAACCAATCTTCAGGCTAGTGGGAGGAGATTATCTTCTTTCAGCTGTTGCAAATTGCAATTTTCCTCTTTACTGCATCGTTTAGTTAGTATTATTTTAATTGGACAATGTACTGCCAATGATTGAGGCAGTTGGGTGTAGTGCCTACAGGAAGGTCGAGAATTTCAATCTCAGTTAGTAAAGTATAAAATTGTTCATAATTTAATAAAGCCGTATGGGGTGGTCAGCTTGGAATAAAATACCAATGAATATTTTGGTTTTTCAATTTGTTTGTTACCTTTTTGTCGAACAATTGAGATTAAAAGAAAAACTTTTCAATCCATCTGAGTACATGTTGCAAACTTTACCTCGATATCCTATCATACGTTTTAAGACGTTCAAAAAAGTTTCCATCGAACAATTGCACACTAACTCAATATAAATGGCCTTGGTCGCTAAGCATCTAAACGAAACGGTGTAAGATTGATTTATTTGTTCTGTTGGTTCTACCAAAATCATTTTTGATAAAAATTGGACCTGCCTAGTTTATTGCACAATTAAAATAGGGTCTAGAAGGTTGTCCACGTGTTCCCATTAACTGGTTTACTGTAGTAGGTTTTATTTTAAAGCAGTCAATACATTTTCTTAATGTATTTCGGGCAATATCCCTTCCCCTCAATGGTCAAAACCTTAGGCGTACAGTTGCCAAAGTAGTTTCAATTTGCTATGAACTTCTGAAATAATGAGTTTAGTTATGTAATGACTCCGTACCACCAAAGATCAGAATTGATTAATTGTTCAGGTAACATTCCATATTCTCCAGTCAATTTTCGTTTGAAGTTTCAATTTCAAAAACCTGATATTTTAAATTTGTTGGGTCAGTATTATCATGGAGTTGGTTTATAAAATGATGTTATTTACCTTAATATTTAAATCCGGTTTGATTTTATTAATCAATTTTGATTATAATTGAGCACTAAAAGTTCGAGCCTTGGTATTGTTATTGCCTTTAAGAGAGCTACCGGTGATCTCGTGTATGAAATACTTATTGAAACCGTATTTGAAGTTTCAATTGTTCTAATGTAAACACCTGTGAGGCATCAAAACATCCATGCAATTCATCATACAATCGACAACCTTTCGCAGTGTACTGAAATTATTTAAAAGTGGTAATTGTTGACACAACTCGAGCCATCTTATATATTATCTGGAATTGGATTGTCCCGCGTTATGGGCAAGGTCCATGATTAATTTTGCAATAACTACAGTCGGTTAATCAGACCTGATGGGTCGAATATACTAGAAACTTGTGAAAGTAAATCGCGTTTTGTTAATTTCTCGTTTTTGTAGTAAGGGGATGAGCTGGAAACTTAAAATTTCTTTCTTACTATCTCTATTATTGTAATCGAGTGTAGTGGTAAAACATCGGGTTTATTTGAAGCTGAAACGCACTTGCAAGGTGTAAAATCGTCTGTAACTAAATTTGACGTTAATTCTTTTTCATGCGGGTTGATTCAATTTAAATTGTTCCGCATTATCGAGAACTAACTGATACAAACATCGTGCAACTTAAGTTCTGATGATTCGGGATGGTCTCTACAAAATCTGCTGAAGAATTTGAATGCACATTTTCAAAATATCTGTAGTCATAGCTATTTGATGAATACGAAATCTTATTAATATTGGAAGGAGTTCTAACTGAATTGTAGGGCCTGTCGCTAGGAAATCATTTAAGCTAAGTAGAGATGGGTCGTTCATGAATGAGTCGTTCACAATGAACGACTCACTTAAATGAGCGGTAAACATACGACTCTTTTCGATTGAACGGTTCGTTCATTTGTTTATTCAGTTCAGTAGCACATAAGTGCATTTAAAGTTCGTACTGACTCTACTGAGGAGTGGGGAAGAAAGAACAGTGAACTGAATATGTATTTGAACTTACAGAGTTCAATGCAAGAAAGTGACGATTCTCTTTTGAACGAGATAGTGCATACAAGCTCGGAAAGTAGAAAAGCATGTTGGATTTCCAAGAGCAATACAAGTTTAGTGTATTTATTAATGATTATCGAAGTATAATATTTTCTAAGGATTATTAAATAAATAAAACACTTCATTTCTATTTTCTAAGGAGTAGAAAAATCTAATAGAGTAGAGATCTTGAGAATTGACTAAACATTATTCAATAATTTAGGTGAGAATGATATCGCACCTATCGTACATTTCTACGTGCGTGCTTACACAATCAGTTCAAATGAACGATTCAATGTGAACGACTCTTTAAAATGAGTTGAACGAATTGAACTGGCACGGTAAAAAGAGTCGTATGTCCCATGACTAAAGCTAAGTCTATTTGAAGATTTTGCCGATGCATTGAATACAACCCGAAGTTAAGTGCTAATACTCGTGTCCTTTATTACGGAATGACGGCTTAACTAAAATGCATTATCCCTTAACGTTTCTGAGAAATTTATAAGCTCCACCTGGCCTAACTGAAGGTATTCGGTCATAAAGTTATTGTTCTTTTTTCGGAGAAGATTGGTTTTCCAATCGTTCTTCTAAGAACTTGTGATGCTTAGCAATAAAACTGCCGGTGCGCTCCCTTCTATAAATTGTAGCAAAATGTGTTTCGCATAACTGTTCTTCGTGAGAAAAAACGTTATGCGTCGGTACTTCTTCAGCTTCAAAAATTTTTGTTTGTCTAGTCAAGGCAACAAAGAGAATTTAAATTACAAGAAATTCTTTGAAGGGGCTGTAAGATTTCTAATTTTCTACCTAATATTCAGCCAATTTTTGTTTCTCAAAGATCCGGTTGATTCAGTGCTGTTCTAAAGTAATCAGCTAAGGTTAATTGTCAAAATTTCTCAGATCCAATTAGTAAAGCAATACGATCGGCTAGACAAATGATGCAATATTGTAAGTAATCTTGTCTATTATCAAACAATGCAAATTGATAATCAATGAATTAATACGTGATTTAACTATGACTAATTGTGGTTATTGAATTGAATGGATTTATTTCAACCATTTCGGCCTCATCCGTTGTAGTTTGTAAACCTAAACGATCTAATAATAATTTGGTGATAAGTTTGATTCGGATTCCCCCGTCTAGTAACGCTGATATGGGAGCTACCAAATCGATCTTTGACTTAAATCATAGCCGTTGACAATAATACTTAGCACATATTCTTAAAGCTCTGATTAATAGTTTCAAGTTAATCGTGTGTTGTGGTTGAACACTTTCATTATCTACGTGTGACAAGGCATTGTGTTTTTTCGTCGCAAAATGAATTTGATCGTAGACAGTTTACGCAAATTTTTAATTTATTAATCCGATCTACTCGTTGCTTGAGAGGTAATCTTAGAAATTCTTGAGACTGATGTATAAAATGATTTTTGTTGCAAATTCGAAAGAATTATTACTTCATAGTATAAATTTTTATTTTTTTTATCTTCACCATCCATTCCTTGTTTGCTTGAATCTTGATTTGTTTGAGATACTACTTCGGCCTACAAACGATCTAATTCATATATTTCAATCTCAATTTTTATTCAACAAAATCTTACTCAGAATTCACTACCTTCAGTCAAAAATGAGTCAAGTCTTGCCAACTGATTAATAGCGGCAGTATGTGTATTTCTCAGATTAATGGATCAGGTTTTGGACTACTGAGCAAATTATCTCTGACAATTACACAATTATTGGAGCATGTTAAATATTAGATAGATAGATTAAACAAAATTATTTAGGCTTAACAAGCCGGTCAAGTCAAACACAATTTTATAGTTTTAAAGTCGCTCTGTATTATGGCCTGGAACATTATGAAGGTAAGGTAAGGTAAGTTGGTTAGAGTGCTACATACGGATAATAATATCAAATTTTGTAACTTTCATTATTTATTTTTTTTTAAAGAAGGATTAAATGTTCTTTATGAAAATAACTATGCCCTTCTCTCAACGGGCTCCACAACTTACTGGCCATTAGATACAGCAAAAGTACCTGATCTTCTCAACTTCTTTATTGTTCAACCTATCTTCTGATCACAACCCAGTCACTAGTACCATTAGCACATCCGTAATAAATACAAAGAAGGTTCCCAGACTATATACGAAGGTAATATGAAAAATTCTCGGCCTGACTGCGATTTTAAGTTAAAGAATTATTTTATTTTTCTACATAATCTCCCTTGACTTCAACACACTTAGTCCAGCGTTTCTCCAACATCAGTATTCCTTCCCGGAACGGTCCTCTCAACTTCTTCATTGGACGCGAAGCGCTTCCCAGAAACAAGTTTGGGAGCAGATGGAAGTCTGAGGGTGCCAAATCAGGAGAATAGGGGGGATGGCCAAGCAAATCTTACCCCAAACTCCGCAGTTTTTCCATTGCCAACGCACCTTTGTGAGGATTTTTTTCTTCTTCAAGCCAGGCCTCTTCTCGCGAATTTTGGCATCCAGCTGGTCAAGAAGGTTGGAGTAATTGTTCTGCCTTTTTCAAGGTAATCTATTAACAGAATCCCTTTCGCATCTCAAAATACACTGGCCTTTCCAGCAGATACGATCGACTTCGCTTTCTTTGGCGCTGAACCACCGGCTTCCACCCACTGCTTCGACTACTGTTTCGTTTCTGGCGTGTAGTGGTGGGCCCATGTCTCATCCATTGTAACAAATCGCCTCACAAAATCGGTCGGATCCCTATTGAATCGGTCCAAACATTGCTGCGAAACTTGTTTGCGCATTTGCTTGTGATCGGCACCTTGCGCAGAGCTTTCACATCCCTAATTCTTTGTGCAAGATGTTTCGCACCTTTTCTTCCGATATCCCAACGGCCTCAGTTATCTCACTCACCTTCACACGCCTATCGTCCAGCGCGATATCGTGCACCTTTTTGATGGTTTCCGGTGTGATTGCAGTTTTTGGCCGTCCTTCACGTGGATCATCTTCGAGGGACGTGCGACCACGTTTAAATTCAGTTGCTCACTTTTTAACGGTTGACATTGAAGGAACAGAGTTCCCGTAAACTTTTATCAACTTCGGATGAATTTCCTTAGGGGTTAATCCATACAAAACGAAGAATTTTATGACCGCACGATATTCAAGTTTATCCATTTTAACGAAAAACACGCAAGACGTCTACTGCAAAAATTCGTGTAAAGAAACTACTCGAGAAAACAAGTTGAAACTTGTCATACGAACTAATGACACGTGCACCTAGGCAGGAATCATAAATTTTCCCTGATTGGAACGCCATCTCTGTGTCAGGCCGAGAACTTTTCACCTTACTCTCGTATAAGAACTAAGGAGGAATAAAAAATTTAATTTTGACACTGCAAGAAGCAGCAAAGCAAGCTACACCTTCTCCAACAGTAAAGAACAACAGCACAAATATACCCATGGAAATAGAAAAATTGATAACAGAGAAAAGAAAGGCTAGATCTAGAAACTGAAAACTCATCATACTTACCCCTAAGCAAATTAAAGAAGAAATTCTCCCACTAAATAACAGAAAAACACCTGGACTGGATAAGCCGTAAAATCCTAAAAGAACTTCTCCAAAAAAAATCGTAATGCTTACGTATTTATTCAAACACAATTAAAAACCCCAGAAATACTTATGGTACTAAAACCTGACAAAAACCCAAATCATGTGACCTCATACCGACCTATCAGCCGCTTATCTACGATATCCATACTTTTCGAAAAAGTGCTACTTCACAAATTAAGTTCTCTATTAGATTAAATTCCTGGCCATCAATTTGGTTTCCGTCACTCACATTCAACCACGCAACAATGCTACAGAATTGTTCATTAAATCAATAAATTCTTCGAAAACAAGCTCAAGTGCATTTTTTGATAGAAGTTAGGCTTTTCATAAGGTATGGCAAGATGGCCTTCTTTGTAAGATAAAACTTTCTTTCGCATCCTACTTCAAAATGTAAGTACTACTTAGGTGACTGACAATTCAGAACTATAGTGAATGGTGAAATCTCGGATACGCTTCCAATACAATCGGGAGTCCCTCAGAGTAGTGTAGTGGGCCCACTGTTCTACTTGTTATTATACATCAAACTTATCAACGACAACTAACAAAATAATTGATACTTTCGCTGACGATACAGTATTACTGGCTAGTAATGAGAATCCAATCCAAAGACCATCTACAACACCACTTAAATTTGCTACAAGATTAGACAACTAAATAGAAAATTAAAGTTTACCTTGAAGAAAAAGCAGTGTCCACAATTCAATAATTCCAGAGTCAAAATCAGTACGATATCTGGATAAGAGGCTAAGCTGGAAAGATCACATAATTAAAAAAGGAAAACAAATGGATATAAAATTCAAAGAATTGTATTGGCTACTAGAGAGAAGATCACATTTAACCTTGGAAAACAGTTTACAAGACGGTAATAAAACCCATTTGGACCTACAGCATCGAGTTGTGGGGCTGTGCCAGCCCAAAATACTTCGGTCCATGGTAAATGCAGCATAGTATGTTTCGAACGACACACTTTACAGTAACCTTGCGATACCCGCCATCAAAGATGTACAAGAACAGGCGATTTGATTTCAAGTGAAAACCAAGAGCCCTCCGGACTTGAAGCCCTAGGTTACCATATTGGCTTATACGAGGGCGGTTCAATAAGTACCCGTTAGAAATGAAGACACAATTTTTTTCAAAAATTTTTTTTTTATTTTTCAAAATAGTCTCCTTTTAGAAATATACACTTTTCCCAACGTTCCTGCCATGTTTTTAACCCCTCCAAAAAATAGGATTTGTCGAACTCTCCAAAATACGCCTCTATCTCGGCGATGATTTCCTCGTTTGAGCTAAATTTTTTCCCGCGAGCCATTTCTTCATGTTAGGAAACAAGAAAAAGTCGCAGGGAGCTAGATCGGGTGAATACGGGGGGTGCGGCAGCAATTCATAACGCAATTCATGCAGTTTGGCGGCGACAACTCCGGATGAATGTGCTGGTGCGTTATCGTGGTGAAACAGCACCTTCTTTTTCGCCAAATGCGGCCGTGTCTCCTTCAATTTTTTGTCGAAGCTGTCTAATAACTCACTGTAGTATTGTCCAGTGATCGTTCTTCCTTTTTCTAAAAAATCCATGAGGATGACGCCGTTCGCATCCCAAAAAATCGTCGCCATGACCTTTCCGGCCGATGGAACCATCTTCGCCTTCTTTGGAGCAGATTCACCGGGAGAAATCCATTGTTTTGATTGTTGCTTAGTTTCTGGTGTGTAATGATGAATCCAGGTTTCATCAACGGTGACAACTCGACGCAAAAACTCCTTCGGATTTCGCTTAAATTGCTCCAAACACTGCTTCGAAGTTAACAGCCGCATCCGCTTGTTGTCCACCGTTAGCAATCGCGGCACCCATCGCGCCGACAATTGTAAATGTAAAATATTAATTGCCGTTCCGGTCGACACACCTACGGCCTCTGCTACTTCACGCACTTTCGTTCGTCGATCAGCGAGAATCATGTCGTGGATTTTTTGAATGATTTCTTCGGTAACCACGTCTGCCGGGCGTCCTGGTCGCTCCTCATCAAAAACGGATGTTCGCCGACGTTTAAATTCGTTGAACCAATATCTAACTGTGGTCATAGATGGCGAAGTGTCCCCATAAACAGCATCCAACTTTGCTTTTATCTCCTCGCATTGTTTCCCATCCAAAAACAGAAAGCGAATTATCGAACGATACTGCTCTTTTTCCATCTTAGCTAAAATCACGAAACACGTCTTACTCAAATGGCTGTCAAATCCAAACTAACCTATCAATCAGTCTGCAATTTGTTATACCGTCGTTTGATAGATGGCAGCACACGATGATAACACCAACTTCCCTCAGGAACGCCTTCTGTCGTCAAACACGGGTACTTACTGAACCGCCCTCGTAGAAGGTAAATTCTGATTGCTAATTTATATGTAAATAAAAAAAGAGAGTGATGAATCGTAGCTTACAAATTTCCACGACTTGGACCTAATGTGCTACTGTGAATACATAATAATGGATTTAATGTGGGATAAAGATAGAAAAAATTTTAAGTGAATGAGTAACAAATAGCAAAATAAAACGGAAGTTGAAAATTCGTATGTTGGAATTAGTTAGTTAGATTAAAAGCTCTACTAAAGGAAAAAAGAGAAATCAACAAAATACCACAAGATGTTGTATGAAAGGAAAATAAATAAGAAATCAGATATTAAAAAGAAAAAAGAATTCAAGTAGTAGACATGCTGTGCAAGAAAACAGTTGAAATATTCTGTTTCTTTGATATTTTTGATTTCTGTTTCTTGTTAACTAATAATGTGGTTATAAATTTTCCTAGCCTGTAAATACGGTTTTTTCTTATTAGAATTCTTATAGGCAATTTAAATGGTTACATCTACTACTATGTAGTATGACGCGGTTCATTAAAAATACTTGAACAATAAAATTTACATTAACCTTGAGTGCAACGAAATAGTTGTTATATATTAATACTAATTTTGCAGGTGTTCATCTAAGCAGCCTCGCTACTAGCTTTTATTAGTACTTAACATTATTATTTATGCGTGCGTGTGTAACCAGGAAAAATTGTGAAAGAAGAATAATGGCCCGAGGTGTTTGGAAACAAAGTACTATTTTCAGGTTCATTATACATTCATATTTCCGCTACTATTTATGATGTAAATGAAAAGGATAAAAATGAAAAACTTATGTTTAAAAAATAATAAATTGTATGCAACCGTACTGCAATTCCACGATGCATAAGTCACTCAACCATAAATGTATGCGAAATGCACTTCCTGAATCTTGATGATCTCTGTTGCAGTTATCATTTGTTGTTACAACAAATAACTATTTATGAGTTAGCGATCTCATTTAATTAACGTTAAGATCTATATTATCCACTTAAAACACCGGGGGAAACTGGCGCCACAATTCACGAAAATAAATTAATTCTCTAATCGCCTCAATTTTTCGTCAGTTAGTAGCACTAAGAAGAACTGTCAAGATTAGACCAGAACAAATCGTGTTTGCAAATATAAATAACTTTGCTAGATCATCATCAATTATTTATTCAAATCGCGTTACGTGGAATTATAGAAAACCATACAAAATTTAAATTCATTATTGGTCACTTACCTAAAAAGTTCACCTTGATTTAATGAGAATCTTGAATATTACAAATTATATTAGAAAATTTAAATTTGTCCAAATCGTTTTATGACAAATTAATTGTCTGATCCATCTTGACTATTTTTTGTACCTTTGATGATAAATTTCACTGTAAATAATTAACTACCTAAAAACCATAAGAACTAATAACTTGCAAATTAAGAAGATTACATGGTGTTTTAAGAACAGTGCTTAAGAGTGACAGATTTACTATTAAGGCACGGATTGTAAAAAATGCAAAAAAAAGTTTTATTGCCTAAATAATAAAATCTCGCAAAAACTGGCTTCATACTAATAAAGTGAATAAAAATGGTAGTAAAGGATATGAATTTATATATCTAAGATAATCCTAAACATCCGTCTTAGTCTTCATTGATTGCAGTAAATAAAATAAGCGGAATACTTGAAGAAATTTTTGTAACTCGAGCTTTTAATTTAAACTTTAGTCACTAGGTTATCTACCTCTGTAGTGGGACTCTACCTTCCTTAGGTAAATGGCACACATTTAGCTTTTAAGCTCTATTTTTTATTCATATTAAAAATACATATATTTAATAATAAATTTAAACATTTTCAGCCATCCCAGGAATGAATTATTTTCTCATAAAATAATATAATTCTCCGGTTACATCTAACCTATATTTAACGTCATTAACGTATATTACTTGTTGCTAAATAGTTCCAACACGTAAATGTCATTTTTTGAGATTGAACTACAAATCAAGGTTTTAAAACAAAAATCAGTGAAAGAGAACGCTTTTATCCAGACCTGTAGTGGATCCACATCATGAAAAAGTTTTTATTGCTTCGCTACTCTAATTTTTTGTTTCATTTAATAAAACATGACTAATATCTAACAAAGAAAGTTTAATAAGCCACCTAAGAGTTTAACAGTTTTTAATTTGGTATATCACTATAATGTTTAAAAGTGAATTCCGTAGACAATATAATTTGAACATAAACAAATAATAGTTTTTGTAGATTTATCTAAAACAATTTGCATTTGATTAATTGTCTTATTTTCCTTACTTACGATCTTTCATGTTGCCCTCTCAGATTAAAAAGTCACGAGCCACAACTGTTAACCAGTGAAGATCACTCTCCGTATGTGTACAAGTGCACAAACGAATTATTTATGCAATCACCTAGTAATTCTTTGAATAAGTGAAGAAGACAATAAAAGTTTTTGGTTTGAACAAAATGCAACCCTGTACTTCTTAGAATACTTTTCGCGATGCTATTGTTTGTTAAATTTGACAAATTATAGCAATCCTTGTGAATGAATAAATGAATTGTTAGTAAATGTCAAGGTAAGATTCTTTCTCTAATCAGTTTTGTTACATCTTCCAGGATATTTCTGTTCAGCTACCCTCAGTGCTTATTTGATGAAGTTAATTATGCAAATGAATTAATTATAATCTGCAAATTATCTGATAGACCACTGAATTTTAAACAATATTTTGATTGTACTACTTATGTATTTCAAATTCCCTAATTGGATTTCATACATACCTTCCTACTTCTGAGATGGTCTTATAAAGTTTCATACTGAACGAAAATTTGAGACTTATTTCCTCTTACGAAGGTTCAGATACTTATCTTTAAGTTTATTTTTGAAATTTATTATGATAGTCTTACTAGCTGAGGATCTATTGTACAA
>VTPC01001435.1:72737-101961 GCA_011009095.1 Ignelater luminosus | reverse complement strand
CACTAACTGGCCCTTCCCTGCGTCGCCTCCTGGTACAGACCTTTTTTATCATTTTTATATTATTTTTTCGAGGTTAAAATGTAGAATTCCTGAGCTATGGGTAAATAAAAATAAAGCAAGGTTGCGAATAGAGCAATATACACATTATAACGTGAGTTAAAGGTCATGCACTTTGGCCATTGATCATTAGCTAAATATTTTCAATTCTCTTGTTAAATATATGATTTGTTTTAATTTAGTTGGGTAGATTGTTATAGATTTTTAGGATTTCATATAAAACCCCTCTTTCGAAAAATGCAGTTTTATAGAGAAAGGTTGTGATTAATTATTTTCCTACAGGTTAAGGATTTCTTAGTCACTAAAATTAAGATTTCATGCATTTTAAACTCAATTGATTATTTTGACACGGAGAAGGTAAAAACGTATTAGGTACCATAGATTCAAAATGTCTTGGATAGAGCATTTAAAATTAAACGTCAAATTATTAACAGCAAAAATTGATTTTATCAGTAGAACAAAAACTGCTGATACGTGATTATTTTCGTAATGGTACACATGTAAACTACTTGAAACTTCTTGTCTGTGTTTGTTACGATCTGTAAAGGATTTACTATTTATTTATTAAATTATAATCCGGTTAAAATGTGCCCTACCCAGAAAACAGAAACCCTATGCTTCAGAAACAGGGAAAATTAAAAAAAATAGGGAATGGCAATATTCGGCGCATTTCATTAATAATTATTAAGAAGTACTGCAATTAAGATTTTCCGATTACAAAGTATTTCGAACATTTTTTTCAATGCAACATTCGACGGCGCTGAATTGAATAACTAATTATTTAATTAAGTTTCATTGACAATTTACTTACAACTTGAGACAGACAGACGCATTGGTGTTTATTAACGTCAATAAGAAATCGTTAATTTAAAATTCTAGTTTTTTGATCTGAAAACACGTCATAAATATATTTACATATAGTTATTGGTTTTCTCAACCTATTCTATTTCAGTATCGAAGTTAATTGAACTCTAATCTTTTGGAAATAATATTTTCCTTGAAATTATTATACATAGCATAAATTAATAAAAATCACCCAAAATAACAATAATTTTAGCATAGTTCGAGTCAGAAATCTTCAGGTTTTCATAATATCTAATATTTGAAAAATTAAAAAAAAATAAATGACAATTTAATAAGAAAGTAAGTTCAGTATGATCTGAACAATTTGAGCACTTTAAGGTCTATTGTAATTAAATACAGGGTGTCCCTAAATTGCATTGAAAGCTTCAGGTAGACGTCTTCCTTTATGAGGCCTGAACTCAAATCTGCAACCAGAATTTTCCCTAGTCGCTTAGTTTTCTTGTACGACGATGAAGAAGTTAATACATTTAACATAAATTACAAGACATCGGGCAATTAAATCTAACGGAACATTTATCTATTCAATAGGTGAACTTATTAGAAGAAAAAATTACCACTATGAATGCATTAACTATTAACGTTTTCTTTGTAGAGAGGGTGTTGAAAATAAGAGATTTAGTAAAAACAGATGTGGCAACCACGCAAACACTGTTTACTTGGATGAATCTAAACCATTGTTTACATCATAATTCATCTGTTACATTTTGACATTTGTGGTTAGCTGGCGTTAGACATACATTTTGTAATTTGAGTTATTCTTGCACATTTGCTGTTTGGTGTTGAGTTTTTCCTTAATTGTATTCTATTCCGTTTTCGTTGTTTGTGTTATTGTTGTTTGTTGACTTTTTGTTTTTGTTAAAATTTTTATTCCGTTCTGTTTCTGTTTACTGACTTGCAGTTCCCATTTTTTTCTGGTATGTATTAATTCTAGTTTTTGCATTTCAGTTTTATAGTTTAGTTTTTCTTTAGTTTTGTCATGGAGTATGCAATACATGAGTATATCGACATGATTCTGTTTCTTGGGCAATGTAATGGAAATTACAATGAAGCTGCCAGACTTTATGCAGAACGTTTTCGAAATACACGCCATCCAAGTCATAACGTTATTTGAAATGCACACCAAAGGCTTAGAGAATCTGGAAATATTATGGCAATTCACAATTTAAATAGAGGTAGGCCTCGAGCAGTCAGAAATGCCGTTTTAGAAGAAGACGTTTAAAGCACGTGCCATTATTTAAGTTAAAGTACATTTTATTGTTACAAAACGTACAGGTACCACTGATATTCAGATTTCAACTACAAATAAATAATTAATTTTTAAAAATGTAGTTTTTTTCATAAATGTGATTTTTTTACATGAGTTTACTTTAGATTGCTTTAGATTTAAATTATTTCAATAGCTAGCCTGATTTAATTTTTTTATTGCGATCAGATGTTTGATTCGTTGTCACCTTTAGCTGTAAAGGTTACGCCGCTTTCAGGGATTAAGCAGCGTTGCCAAGCTTATGTTTCTTTTTCTGGTTCGTGTGAAGAAACTAACTGCGTTCGAGAGTTCGCGTTTGAAGTTTTTTTCATCACAATTGATTAAGGAAGGCAGCTACCTGAAGCTTTTAATGCAATTTAGGGACACCCTGTATAACCGCCCCTAATCATACTTTGTTTTCTTTATTTGCTTTGTAAGTGCACAAATACTAAGGAGTGTCCAGAAAATATTTACGTCAAGTTGGTTATGAATATAACACATCTATTTTTGTTTCCTTGGAAACAATGATGTTATTTACAAACTGTCAAACTTGACTTACATGAGGAAGTTGCTCTCAGTAAAGGTGATGTTATCATGTTATTATTTACGCAATTATTCAACATTACCTTTACCACAACTGCAATCAATATTACCAGAATTATCGATATCACCCATATTATGAGTCCACCAAAGAACATCGATTTTCAACGAACTCTGAAAGGAGTCGTTACTGAAATTAAGAAGCCCGTGTGTATATCTGTCCGCTTTCTTTTTTAATTTTGAAACTTTGACTTGAACATGGTCAAAATCGCCGCCAAAATTTAAAAAATCATTAAATAGAAAAAATAGAATCCTATTCTACATCAAAAAATAAGAGATGCGTATTTTTTTAGTTTTTTTTTTGATATCACCTCGGGAACATGGTCAAAATGGCCACCGAAAGAACAAAACGGAGTTCGTTGTGGTTATGGTTCGCATTCCCAGATGTTTTTAATTGCAAAATATATTATCCTTTTTCGGGTAATTAATCATTTCTTCTATCGGAATTTTCAAGTCAGAGACTTGAGAGGCTAATCTTATGAAATAGTACCTACTTGAGATCATTTGCCATTTATTTTCGATTCCATTTAGCTTATCAGTCTAGAAGACTCTATTGGTAGTTTAAGAACAATACAATTCAATTCTCATAAGTAATTTATTTATTTATTTTGTTTAATTAGCCATAGGCTAATTGTAACATACATCTAGAAACATACATACTAGGTACTTTATACATTGTTCACTCTATATTGTACTACTTATCTAATACTTTCCTACACATTGCCCTAAACTGTACAACAGACTTAGCCTTACGCACATATCCTGGAAAATCGTTGAATTTTACTACTCCCCTAGTAGTATTCTTTCTTAACCTCTTCTGCCTAAGTGACTCATTAACAATTCTTAGTAATTCCATTCTCTAAGACAAGCCACATTTCCTTTAATATTTTAATACTTATTCCATCCAAACCCATCACATTATTCATTTCTTTTACAATCTTTTTTACATTTTCTACCTTCAACTGACTAAACTTAGACAAACATAAGTTATTACTTCTACATTCAGGGCTACATATTACTGTGACTATAAATGGCAATAACAATTTTACTTACGCTATCTACATAGTAAGTATTAAGCCTCTGCGCAATATCTTGACTGTCCTGTACCAGCTCCTCAAACCCACCGATAGATTAATGCAATTCTAGTAATACCTTCTTCTTTCAGTCCGTCACGCATGCACAAATCGATTTCTAGCCCCCTTTTAGTCTTTCCATGACTTTACCATACCACTGTCCCTTCTCCCATAGCTTGTTCTCATTATTGCAAACCTCCTGCATGCTATATCTTTTCTTCGTCTACTGTCTTTTACCTCCTCATTAAACCACGGACATACTCCCTTTTTTATAATCTTCTCCTAGACTCTCACATGATTTATTGAGTTATTGCTGCCTTTTGGAAAACCAAATATAATTCTAACACTTCATTTTCCATTCCTATCAGTCTCCTCTTCAACTCTGCCAGTAATGCATCCATATCTATCTTTTCATCGCATACTATTTGTTTATTATTTTGTCCTTTGATACAACCTATTTTCACTACAGAATGATCAAAAATTCTTAGATTATCTAGCACCATACAATCTCCTCTGCCTACATCCGAAAATACCAGATTAATAGTCGTTACTGACTCCAGAGTTATTCTCGTAGAGGACTCTACCAGTTGCTTCAATCCAACTATTTCCATTGTGCTGCAAAACTGTTTCGGGTAATATTCCGTACTCCTTTTACTCCAATCGATATTGAAGTCCCCTAGAAATAGATGAGACTCTTTACTCTCTTTAAGTCTCTCAATAAACTTAGCATTCAATAAAGTTGGTGACTTATACATCCAAGCCTTGCTTTTTGCCAATGAGCTGAATACACACTTTCCACCATTCCTTCTGACTGATCTCTGTACACTCGTATTTTTTTATAGCTACCAACGCCTAATCATCCTCTACTCTAACTTGCATTTCTACCGCAACTAAGATCATAGGGTTGTGTTCCTCCATTAACAGTTCCACTCTGTCCTTTTTCCCTGCCAAGCCATTCACATTGTTCAACATTATGTCCTCTCTACTTTTTGTTTACTGTTCGTTTGGATACTCTTCTTACCCTTTCAATATAATTCGGGCAGTCACTTACGTAACGCTGGGCGTCCAACTTCAGTTTGAACTTGTCCACTGCCTTCTTGTAGCTCACACACCCGTCCTTGTCAATCCTCAGTTTTGCCCCATTTTTGCGACACCTCCAGCAGATCCTTTTATCCGCATTTGGGCAATCTGCTATCCTGTGGCTTACTTACAAGAGTAGACACAGTGAATCCGTCATCGATCTCGATGAAATTTCTACTGGCGATTCTACATCGAAACTAAGTCGACACGTATTTTGCCGTTTGTTTAAAGAGTTCCTTCGAACCTTATAAGAAAATATGACAGGTCAAAAAATGACTAAAATTGGTTTTCATGAAACTGGTTTAATGAGACTTTTATGGGTGTTTCTACATCGAAAGGTATTAGACACATGTATAGGGGTTTTTCAATATACGCCCAAGGAAAGCCAGAATAAAATTTGATTCTGACAAAAATACGTATCGCCTTACTTTTGATGTAGTATCAGATTCCTGCAGATACAATTTTTTTAAATATCTAGTTACAGATTCAGATACTGAGTGGAATTTGTATCTAGGTACAGATACAGATATTTTTTGTTGAGTAACTAGATATAGATACAGTTACTAAAAAAATTTATATATCTATAACCACTAAGATACATTATTGTTATTGTTAATGCTATACCTATAAGGGAAAAAACCTATTTACAAATTCCAACATAAGATTTATTTGATTTTATTTGACTCTATGCTTATGACATATATTCACAGTTCTGCTCCCTGCTGTCTACATTTGAAAGAATGCTGCTCGTTTTAGATTTCTATTCCATAAAATCACAAAATTGTAATTGATGTGTATCTAGATACTTCTACCAGCTACACCAAAACTGTAACTAGTTACAGATACCAATACCAAATTGGAAAAAGTAACTAGTTGCTCTCTCAGATACACCAAAAGCATCTAGATACAGTATCTAAATACTGTATCTGGATACATGTAACTAGATACATTTCAACACTGGATTCTTGTTTCATTTTTTTTGTATAATTCAAACGCATTATGTTCAACTTTTTATCAGTTTGAGATAAATACATCATCATATCATGCATTTCAGTTACGTAGGACCAACTGCCTTTTTTACTCATAAGTCCTGAATCTCTATATTCAGGTATACACAAAAAGGTTTTAAAATTAAACCTAATTTTAATAACCAACAGCACTTTGTACCAACGTATTAATGAATGATCTTGATTATTCTTTCTACACTGGATTGTCAATTGGACACTTGCAGAATTTTTTATAAATAAATAAAACAAGTAATATGAAAACACAACCTATTTATTTATTGATTTATTTAAATACAGGCACTTAAGATAGATTTTTGAGTACGAGAACAATAATGTGTCTAAAATGGATTATGACAAATTAATTGATTGATATGATTTACATCATCTTCTTTAATTTAATATAATGCCATTATACATACAAAAATGCCAACTATTAAGCTAGTGGAAGAAATGGTAGGTAGGAGCCTTTTTCGTAATTTATTATTCATAATCTCCATTAATAAATCTACGCACTACGCATGCCACTGACTAAGCGTAGCGACATCTGTACGAACATATCGGTATTATTGCCTAACTATTAGTTGAAGGTCATCGGTCAGTGTTTGAAAAATACAAAGGATTTTTGAAGAGTTAGTTAACTTTGTTAACAACTATACGTTGTAGTAATCAGCGTGTAGTTATCTAAAATTGAATTTTAAATTTCATGCTTTATTACAATGGTTATCTTTTTTTAAAAACTTCCTAATCTTTTGTAGGTTTAATTAACTTGATATACTGTTTGTGTGTATAAGTTTTAGACCTGTACCTACAATTTATTTTTATTATCATTAGGTAAACCGAATATTTTATTCTTTAAGATGACACACTTCAGATAAAGCTTCGAGACATTTCCATCTTGTTTTCTTAAAATCCCAGATTAAACAACACAGGATTCCAAGGTTAGTAAAATAAAAATATGATTTATTTACATTTACTTCAATTTTTCTCTACCGCTACTTTTGCCCAATTTCACTGAAGCAATTGAATGGTCATTACATAATATTTAAATGACTTCAATAAAACATTCTGAAAAAGCAATTGAGTCATATGATGAACTTCTTGGAAGCCCACGCAAGTAGAATATCCATAATAAATGTCATTATTTGTGTACACCTGTCGGTTTTATATGTATCTCACTATTATTGAACTTAATAGAGGTGTTGATGCATCGGTCAAGAACAAACTACTTTAAAATGTAGGCCAACAACGCCTTCCTGTCTCAACCATGACCTTCCAAATGTAAGCGTCACAATTTGAAGGTATAATAAACTATTTATACCACAAAACAGATTAATCAGTTAAAAGGGTGAGGAATTAGGGACACGTCTAAATAATGACAGCTAAAGCAAAAGTACTTAGTTTAATCAATCTTGTTGATATTTTTATATTTGCGCACAATATTAGAAGATATAAACTGCAGCTAATGCTAGGAGTAATTGTTATTGTTTTTAATGTAAATTATACCTGCTGAAGTTTAACACTTATTTAATTGACACACTTGTCCGGAGAGTTATTTATTTAAATAATCTCGACCAGAGTAAACATCAAGTTTTTTGCTCCCTCTAGCTGACTGATGCTAAATAAAAAGAGCAGAGCTTTCCACTGTGTATTATTATTGAAAACGGTGTAAATTGCTAAACATTTGTGATTACATTTTTCAATAGAAATATGGTAAGTTACTAAAGTTATTGTTAAGTAATTACATATGTTTTCCTTTCCAAGCATTATTCGTGACCTAACTTTGTGTTCCTTCAAACTGTGCCTTGTCTTTCTAACTGTAGTAGTAATTCTAACTATTATAAACAAATATTATCCCTGAGTATTTTGGTCACGTAATGTTATCGCAAAATTAGGTTACCTTAATTAAACCAAACATTATTTTCAATTTTTAATTTGAACCCAATAAAACAAACAATTCATAGAAAAATAATTTCTAAAACACAAATCCTATGTGCGGGAAAATCAAGTAAATCTGTAGTAATAGATATTATGATTTATAAACAGAAGATTATAGATAACTTGCATAGACTACATAAAATAAAAGTTTCCAAAAAATATACAGACTACCAGAAGTTCATGCAGCAAAATACCTATACAGCCAGTATCCAGTATTATATTTGAGAATAACGGAACATTTCATTAAAGATTCTTACACGAGTCAAATTTTCAATTTTTGTTCACAACTCTCTATCTTATTTTTTTAAACTGGAAACAAACAAACACCTAGGTTTGAAGAATTTTGTTTTAGATAAACTAAATTTAAAAGTGCGAACTCCACCCCAAAATGCAACATAAGAGTTCCTTCCAGGATGTGTTGATATTGACGCACACACGTATGTTAACCATTGGTCAATTTGGCATTCGTTTAGCTGAAAACGCACTTTTCTTTTCTAAAACGCAGCTAAAGCATCCGTTGCACAGTAAATAATCACGATTTAGTTTGCAGTCATCGAATGCCAAGCTGATTAACGAGAAGATTTAACAATCACACACAAAGAATAAATGTACTAGAAAATGAAATTATAAACAAAGCATAACGTCCCTATACTGGAAGCTGTCGATCAGAATCTGTTAATGACACTTTTGGAATTTGAGTGTCCACACCAGAGATAATCAGGAAAAAGATATGTAAGAGAGCTTTATTGGTTTTTGGTAAGGCGACAGCAAAACCCCATAAGTGCCGACGGAGTCCTTTGCCGAACGTGAATGAAGGACCGACGAGGATTCTAGGCGAAGTGCTTGCGTAGTAGACCACTTAACAAGTGCGAAAAAAAAACTCTTGGTCAAATGAAAGTAAGAAGTTAGCTCCGTAGCTATTAGTTATGAAGATCCTTTCTCTGCTCATAGTAGACGTACTTATATAATGGAATTACCAATTCAGCTCTCACCAAGTATAGGTGCCAGCTTCCGCTTGATTGGTTAGTTTCTGTATAATTGGCATTTTCGACAATTTCCCCCCGGAGCTAAGTCACCAGCCTCTGCTGGTATATGCAGTGATCGGATGATGTTATAATAAATGTTTGTTTTACATTCTATATAGATGAAGTAGCAAAATAGAGAAAGGAGAGTCATGATCATAGCATTAATCTGCTTGAAGACAAGCTCGTCGGTGCATGCAATCCTTAGATTGCTTTACGCAGAAATGCGAAGACTAATATATAGTCAGTTGGAGAAACATTAATTCTGTAAAAGAAAGAAACTTTTGACTAACAATGCCAAACAAACAATTTCAACGTAAATAAAAGCAATAATTTTTAATAAAAAGGCCAGCATTTCCAGATGTAAATTGGTGTCATCCTGGTGGGACTGAGCCCCACGTGGTCGCCCCCTAAAAAAGAGAAACTTGGGAAAAACCAAGTATGACACAAAGAAAGTAATGCAGATCATTAGATATGAAACACTTCATTCTTTTTTATTTGAATTTTGGTAATTCATATCCCTTAGTTTGAATTTTGGCAGCATGAAAATAAGATACAAAAATATCTTCTACTGGTGCCTTTTACTGCCACTGGTCATAAGTTGTTCGTGTAGAAAAATACCAAAAGTAGCAAAATCTAGGAGTAGCGTAGTGTAATCAGTAAAACTCTTTATACTTATTATTACAGTCATAATTTTAATACTTTTTTGGCTATAAAAAAACCCTTCTATTGGTTTTCTTAAACATTTTTAACTTTTTGCTTCTGAATGGAGAGAACTTTAAAGGTTCCTATGGTAGTTCGTATTTGACTGGCTCATTTTGTGAATTTACAATCCAGATAAGTCCGAGACCATGTCCTAAGTACATTGCCGTGGTTTTTGTAAGATGTTCTACAGAAAGTGTAAAGAATAAATTGATCAAGTCTTAGTAGTTAGTAGCTTTACTGGCGATTTATTAGAATGACGCATTAAACGTGAATAGAAGGAAGAAAGCAGAGTATTTATAAATATTTATTGGATTTTTTATTAAAATTACGAAAAGTTTAAAAGTTTAGAAAAACTTTAATAGAAACAATTGTAAAAGCCAAATGGCTAACTTTAGACATTGATAGATATATTACTATAATTAGTAATGAACCAAGAGTAAGCAAATGTCAAAAATAAACAAAATGTTTCATTTAACAAAACAACAAATTTCAAATTTATATAGTTGCTAATACTACTAAGTAACAAGTAATCCACTAAAATTCTAGAAAAAAAAATACTAAAAGTCATTTAGGTAGTATAGCGTTCATTATTTACCAGGTGTATACCTATGAAATGAGACTTTCAGCTATTAGACCACAGATGTCGCTAGGAGTATTTTTAAACTGTCCCAAATGTCTTATTTTTTTCGTCTGTCATCTGTCAACAATATTCAATTCATTGTTTGTGATGTTTCATACAACAACGCATTTTTTTCGCTCTTAAAAATGTCGAATTTCGTGCCTTCAAACTACGATTTGCGGACATCGTTGATTTTCTGTTATCAATTGAAGAAAAACGCTTCTCAAGCTCATCAAATGCTTATAGAAGCTTACGGTGGACATGCTCTAAGCAGAGCACAGTGCTTCAGGTGGTTTGAAAAATTCCGAAGTGGTGATTTTAGCGTGGAGAACGAGGAACGTGGCCGGCCACCGAAAAAGTTTGAGGACACCGAATTGCAAGCATTGTTGAATGAGAATGATGGTGAAACGCAAGAAATGATGGCAGAGCAGTTGGGAGTGACCCAAAAAACCATTTGCAAACGTTTGAAAGACATGGGCATGATTTTAATGGTCGGAAGATGGGTGCCGCATGAACTGACTGAAAGGCAGCAAGAGAACCGAAAAACCACTTGTGAAATGCTGCTCTCCCGGTTCAAAAGGAAGTCTTTTTTGCATCGAATCGTTACGGGTGTATTTCTCCAATCCCAAGCGTAAACGATCGTATGGTCCGCCCAGCCACAAGCCAAAATCAACGGCCAAACCAAATCGCTTCGGCCGCAAGGCAATGCTGTGTGTTTTCTGGGATCAGCATGGTATGATTTGGTACGAGCTATTAAAACCAGGTGAAACAGTTGACGGTGCACGCTACCAACGACAATTGGCCGATTTGAACAGCGCTATACACCGAAAACGCCCAGCATATGCCGATCGGCGTCACAAAGTAATTTTTCTTGATGACAATGCACCACCACATCGAACAAGAGCGACCCGGAAATTGGTGGAGACGTACGATTGGGAACCGCTGGTGCATGCGGCTTACTCACCAGACTTGGCGCCTTCCGATTATCATTTGTTTGCATCGATGGGCCACGCACTTTCCGAGCAGCGCTTCAATTCTCACGAAGAAGCCAAAAAATGGCTCGATGATTGGTTTGCGGCCAAAGACGGCCAATTTTTTTGGCGCGGCATTCACAAATTGCCTGAGAGATGGGTAAAATGTGTCGCTAGCGATGGCTATTATTTTGAAGATTAAATTTGTAACCATTTTTTGTTAATAAACGTTTAAAATTGAAAAAAAAGTCTCATTTCATAGGTATACACCTTATTAGACAAAACAGTTCCCGTATAAAGAGCAATTACCATTATCTTTGATTAGATGTTATTAATTGGTTATCAGTTTTAAGAATGGAACATTTGTTATGTTTAAATACAAGGACATCCAAGACAATTTTTTTAACAAAAATGAACAATATTATCTCCTCCTCTTTTTTGTCACACATTTAATACCTACAGAACATCTGCAATAATTCTTTAATACTTTTACTATCAGTACATGTATGGCAATCTTAACATTTTTGGTAAATAAAAGTAATATTATTATTAGAGTAAATGCCTCTTGGGATTTTTTTTATTCCATTTTGAAACACAAAATGTTTCTGTTGTCTACTGTTAACTATAAGATAAAGATAGTAGGTATTCTTATCAAATAAAGTTGCAGAATCAATACACCTGTTGCTATGACTTGAATGCATTGTACCTATACATTATTCAACTGTCTATTGTCCAGTTTTATTAAATATTCTAAACTTTATTGATTTTCTCTAGTCTCTAATCAACATAAGCACAATACATTCATTTTAATTTTACAAATATAGTTTTCAACTGTCTTATATATTATACAGGATGATTGAAAAAGAAGCCCAATGAGATGTTTTCAATTTTGTTTACTTGTAATACAACATTCTTTTTGAGCTAAAGCTAAGTTTCTTAATACTAGCACGCATCTTAAGCGTGTTATTTTACGTCACTAACTTAACTTGGAAATTTATAAATTATAATGTTCGTGAATTATGTCAAGAATAGGAAGTTTCATAGTTCATAAGTCAGAATAGATTATTATAGATTCTAAATAAAAACAGCATTTTTATGCAAACGTATTTTAAACGTGGAAAGATTTATTAATTTCTGAATCGTAAATCGTATCTTTGTAACCATGAGCAAAAGTAACAAAGAAATGCACGGTGCACGTATAAGTATTACAAGTTCAAAAGTTCAACAAAACAAATTTAAAAATGGAAAGACAAGACCTCAGAAAAAACGGACAGTAATCGCATGTTTAGAAATGACTTGCTTTTTTTTAAATATATAATTGATTATTCTTCTTTTCCAAGGTTATGGTGAAATTATTAATAACCAGTTTAATGTTACATACGTACATACATAAGTTACACATGCATTGTAGTCTACCTGTATTGAAATACAGACGTTTTCTTTCAGTGTACACAAAAATTGACCTGATTTGTATTTACTACAAAGAGATTTACACGTACAGTTATTATTGTGGTGAGTTTATCTTACATTCTTTTAATTTTGTAGGTAGATGTTTTAGTAAATTTTGCTTTAATTAAAATTTTTAATTATAATTGGCATGGTTTCGACATTTTTTCCTATAAGCATTTATTGAAAACCAAAACTTTACCGTTCAGTGACACTTAATAGCTGTGTGAATAACCTAACAGGAACTTTATTTTTTTGAGTTGACAATAGTTATCGAAAATAATTAAAAAGTAGAAAGACCAATAATCCAATCACTTATAATCAGTAAGTAGCAAACTCTATAAATTATCTAAATTGATTATCAATTTTAATGTTAGGAAAAAGACTATGACGTCATAAAAATATTTACAAATCATTTTGTGACGCAATTAATTTATTAAGATGGACAGATTTTTTTAAATACTATAATGTTAAAGCAGCACTCGTTATTAAATGTTGTACGATAAACCCGCTTAGAATTAGATCGGAAAGGTTCATAATTATGCATTTGTATAGATTCTATGGTCCTATTTTCTATAAATTAAAAAAAGTAGAAACAAATTTGATAACACTAAATTAAAGTAAGAAAAAAAATTTTTTCTTTATAACTAACATTTATCTAAAAACGGAAATAGCCTTTTCTGAAGTTTTTATAGTAAAAAACCAATGGAGTTTTTTAGAAATAAATGTAATTAAATCTTTCAAGAATGTTATCAAGCAATATATTTTCTTGTATTTGTACTTACTTTTAAACTGCAAGATTTTCTATTTGTGTACAATCGGCTTGTTCTTTGGCTAAACCAAATGATTCTTATTTACGATAGTTAGTAATAATGTTATTTTCTGTTTTTACTCAATGGGCAGGGTGATTATAATTAACTTTATGAGTTGAGTGGTTGATTTTATTTTCACTAGAAACATCTAGAATTTACAAAAGTACACAGGCGGCAACCCATTAAACACCATCTACGTTTATGGGTATTTTAAACAATTAGATGTCCTTCGAATTTGTTCTCAAAAACAATTATTGAAGCCCCGATAGTTTGGAGCACACATAAAATTATAGGATTTATTCATTTTATTTTTAATAAATAAGGAGAATCTTCTGCTAAACGACTATTTAGTTGTGTTGTTTTATTTTTCATACCAAACTGCTGTGTATTAGAAGAGAGAAATTAGCAGAATCCTATTTTCTTATTTTTTTTATTTGTCAAATATTAAGGGAATTGGAGGCTCTTAGAGAACTACACTAAGATCTTGATTTTTATACTAAATACATTTTTAAAACCATTTGCCAAATTTTCTAGAAGTTGGATATTAAAATGGAAATAAGAGTCTTACAGTCTTACTACAATATGACACTGTCTTACTTTCAGGTCCGGATTAACATGATACACATAGATACAGGGCTTTCATTTGAAAACTTCCCACCTTGAATAACTCTTTAATTACTAAAATTATCAAAAATCGCTAAAACGGGTCCATTTTGGTTTGGAAAGAGACATTCAATAACCTATTCTAATCAGTTGGGAAACTTTCACCCTTCCCCCAACCACCCACGCCCCAAAATCTTAAATGTCATTACCCCATGTTTGATATATCATTTTTAAGGGTATAAGATTCTCAATCAAGGTATCTATTGAAACCAAATTAACCATACAATGATTGAAAGAGTAACTCCCTACGAGGTACAAGAGTGATGAGGAGTGGAGATGTAGCTTAAAGAGCAACAGCATCCTACCGGTATGCACAAAATCTAATGTTGCCAAATTAAGAGAAAATGAAGAAATACTGGGGGAGTATAAGAAGAACATGCAAAAGAGTATCGGAGAAATTAACCCACTTAGAACATTTGGCAACATTTTAGAGACGCAATAAAAAAAAAGCGCAAAAGAAACAATTGGATACAAAGTCGGAAAACAAAAATAATGAAAAATAAACACTACATTAAATGCAATCAAAGTGAGGAGAAGAATAAAAAGGAAATGGTTGAATACAGAAGACGAAACAAGAAAAAACCAAATACATAGAGAATATTGGAATAAAAACAGAGAAGTGGAAAAGGGGGCAAGAAAAGACAAGAGAAACTACCCTGAAAACTTGTTAGAAGAAGCAGGGAAAGCAGCTCAAAGAAGAGATATAAAATACCTATACGAAATAACAAAAAAAAATTACGAAGAAAAGAACCAAGCCAATTAATAGAATACAAGGAGCAAACAGAGAAATACTCAAAGGCAAGGCGACATCATAAAAAGATGGACAAATACCTTGCTGAAATGTACAAGAAGAAAGAAACAAGAGATATAGTTAAACGAGAGAAAAGCGAACCGCTAAAAATAAACCAAGATGACATTACAATGAAGGAAAACCAGGAAGCAATAGACAGTATGAAGAATGGTAACAGCGCAGGCGTGGATGATATCTCCATAGAACTTATTAAAGCAGACAAGGAAAGATCCTATAGAAATCCTACACATCTTCATGAACAAAATCTGGAATTGGCCGCAAGGAATAAATATAGAAATTCCAAAAAAGGAAACCCTACACGATGCAGGAACTCGAGACCAACCCTTCTATGCATGGCTACTAAAGCATTGTGTAAAATAATATTAAACAGAATGAAAACTGCGATAGACCAGAGACTAAAGGAAAACCAGGCAGGCTTCCGAGAAAGACGCTTATGCGTAGATCAAATATGCACATTGAGGGATAATACTCGAACAAACCAAAGAAATAGGGGAAAGCATCTGCATGAGCTTTCTAAATTTCGAAAAGGTCTTTGATTCAGTAACGAGGGAGAACATGTGGAAGATTCTAGACAAACTGATAAAAATTATTTATGAAAACTTTTCAGCAAAAGTAGAACATGCACGGAAACTGTCCGAAGAAATTATGATTAACACAAGAGTGCGTTTTATCACCATTTCTATTTCTAATCATCATAGACTGGTTGATCAAGAATACAAAAAATAATATATCCGGAATAAATTGGAGTACATTTAACAAAGTTGAAGACCTTGAGTTTGCAGACGACATATGCCTAATAACTAGAAAGAAAAACCAAATGCAAAGAGAAACAATGAAACTCAAAAAAAATAGCAAAGCAAGTTGGTCTTAAAATAAATGAGAAGAAGACAAAGATCCTAAAAGACGGAGAAGAGGATGGAAGAAGTATAAACATAGAGCATAAAAATATTGAAGAGGTTGAAGAATTCTGTTACTTAGAAAGTGTAGTGGATAAAACGCGAGGCTCTCAAAAAGACATAAGAAGGAGAATACAGCAAGCCCAAAAGTCGTTTAATATGCTGAGCAAAATATGGAGATTAAAAAATATTACAATTAAACCAAAATTACGTTTCTTCCAAACCAACGTTAACAGCGTATTACTGTACGGTTCAGAAACATGGACATTAAATAAACAAAGTATATGAATGTTACAAACATTCCCTACTAAATGTCTAAGAAAGATTCACCAAATATTTTGGCCCGATAAAATAGCAAACTTAAGGTTATGGGAGATGTCAAAAGAAGAAAGAATAGAGACAACAATTAGACACAGAACATGGGAGTAGATTGGGCATACATTAAAGGAACCACACAACAACTTAACTAGACAGGCACTAGATTTCAACGTAGGAGGGAAACGGAAGAAAGGTGACCACACAATATCTAAAAAAGAAACCTTTCCAGGGAAATACAGCAACTAAACATGTCATGGGGAGAGATAAAACATATAGCTCAAAATCAACAAAAATGGAAGGAATTAACCAAAAATATACGGAGAACGGACTCCAACAAAGATGAGCAGAGGCTACTTCTCTATTATCTACCACAGGCAAATGAAACACCCCCCCGGGATATCATTTATATTATAAAAACTGTTATTTTTGTAATTTTAAAACACTGGTAGATTAGTTGTGTGATTGTAGACACGCAAGCGCATTTGTGTAAAGCTTGAATATGGGGACTCCAAAGAATCCCGCTCTGGTCCTGATAAAGATATTTGTATATAAAATTTTGTTTTAATAGAACCAATGATAAAAAGATGTTAACATGTATCTAAACTTTTTCCCTCTAGTGTTCATGGCCACATCATAGTCTAGTAGACATCTGATACCATTACCCTCCTACCCGTTGGAGGGGTGAGCCTCACTTTAGAAAGACTGCGTGGACCTTAATACCCAGAATTGAGATCTATAAATAAAGAAATTTGTTTTTGGAGTATCCATATATCGTTTCTAACTGGTCAAAGTTGAAATATATTTTGTAAGCGAGCATCTGCAAGGGATGGAATGGCAAGGTTTTTAACAAACAGTTTGAAGCGCTATCTAGCATGCCCATGCCTGTAATCATGTGTCCTACAAAATAATCGTTTTGTTAGTTTCCTGTCGCTAATATGTATTCTAATTGTGCCCAAAAAACACCATAGCAAAAAAATAAAGAAAATAAAGAGATAGAATTTTAGCTTTATATGCTTCGGAGGTCATATGGAAGAAGCAAAAGATAATTGCTATACAAGTACTATAATGTCAAATTAGAAAATATCCAAAACCTTGTAAACTTCTCAAGTCATTCAAGATTCTAGATCGTAGTATGAGCCCTTCTTTTTAAATCACTATGTGCATTTAATTCAATTTGCTTTTGTTTTTTCGTTCTTTCCTACCTTTCCGGAACAGAAAATCGTACGAACGTGAGACTTTTTTGGCTATGTAGCCTATAACATATTAAGTTTGGGCGATCTTCATTCGTTATTCTGCAGAATCTTGGAGAGAAAAATATTTTTCGAAGCGTTCTACTTAGCTCCGGTATATTATACAGGATGTTTTTTATCTAGATCGTCATTTGCTTTGTTCTAAGAAGTATATCAAGAAATTAGCCGCTTTTTAAGGCATTCACAAAGATTATAGTGGTTTATATCAGTTACAACAACAACGTTCTTAAATCGAGCTGCAAAGTTCGTGAACCGAGTGCAGAAATTATAAACAAAGAATTATATCGGTATATACATGACTGGTGAATGTCAACCCAATGTTGCCAGATTCGAAAAAACTTCTTAAGTAGTTTTAAAACCGAATACTGACAGGAGTTTTCTCAATTAAGATTGACAAAACAAAGCTAAAGAAAAGAAGTAAGTTTCAGAATGACAGCAATGGATTTCCTGTGCGTGCTGTGCAATAATTTAAAAGATAGAGATGTTAATTTTCTAACAATGCAACAGTAGTAGGTGATGAGTACAAATCCGTTAAGGCATACTGGAACTTAATGCTTTTATTTTAGCACATTATTGCATTTTATAGTTACATTTCTGCTATTTTTTATCACTACCATTTTTACAAAGTACTTCTTTCTAACCGCAATAATATTTTTGTTTGAAATCTGATAGAATATTAACAACAATATTACATTTATTACGATAAAGGCGGGAATCGGAAACTTACCGTTAACATACAATTTGACATGCCACATAACTAACTAGGAGGGTCGGAGACAGGGTGATTTGGCGGTATACTCTGTAGGTTGCTTACTCTTAGAGGACAAAGTAGGCAAGATAGTCAAATCAATGAGAACCAATGACGATAACCGACTATTCCTAAATAGCATGGCCCCCATAATAATACAGGGTATTTTAAAAATGAGTGCGAGTATTTGCCAGGCGCATTCCTCAACAAAAAATAAGGCTTTTTTGTCATATAACTTTTTTTCGGAAGTGCGCCGTTTTCAAGATACAGAATGTCAAAAGTTACATTTGAAATTCCTTGTTTTCTCAATGTTTTAAGAGCAAAGTGAGATACCGGAATCAAATTTTCTACATGTTTGTTATTCTAAGGTGTCTACTACTTTACGTAGTTTTGCATTTTATATCCCTATCAGAGGCGGAGAACTCTGGGTGAGCTGCGCTAAAGAAAGTTGTTACGCCACTGAAACAATAAAAAATTCTTTAGTTCTTGGAATCAGTGATCGATTCAGAAAAAAAAGTTACTCCGGCGTTTTCTCTGTAATAAAATCGGATTTTTCAAAACCTCTGCAGTTCAACACCCTATGATAAGGTCATACGTTATCTCAAGAACAGGATGTAATTATTTACATTGCATTCTTTGACAGAAGTTAAACAGTTCTTGTCATATACACCGTTTTCGATGTACATAGTATCAAAGTTGAACTAAAAACAAGAAATTTTGACCTGTATCTCGAAAATGGTGCACTGTAGAGCACACAGTTACATGACAAAAGATGCTGATTGTATGTAGATGAATGTGATACAGATAATTACATCCTGTTTTAAAGATGGCGTAGTAATTTTCTTAGCGTAGGAGGCTAGCCCACTCCCAATTCTTCACCTCTAATAAGAATATCAAACGCAAAATACGTAAGATAGTAGACAGCTTGGAGTAACAAGCGTGCAAAAAATTGCATTACTACATCTCATTTCGTTTTTGAAATATTGGGAAAACAAGAAATTTTTAATAAAACTTTGACAGCCTGTATTTCGAAAACGGTGCACTTTAGGAAAAACGTTATGTGACAAGAAAACCTTAATTTCTATCGAGAAATGCGTTTGCCAAATATTTGTACTTATTTTCAAAACACCCTGTATGTACACACTATATGCACTTTGCGGAAATCATACGAAGTTTCTTTAGGCTTAAAAGAAGGTAACTCAGATGAAACACCCGGTATATTAAAGCTTGCTTTACTATTAGATACTTTGTGATGAATAAACACAAGGATATCCGTGGTCTAGATAGCGGCTTCAAAGGTGTTGTACTCCCAGTGGTTTACAGCTGCTTTATATACATCTATAAATACTCTAAGCAAAACACCGAACAACAGAATACAAGTTATTAATATAAATATAATAATGTAAACAAAATAAAAGCCAAAGATTAAAAGAAAATCGTCGTACAAAAGAATCTTTGCAGTATTTAATTATAATCGCTTTACATTGACTAAACAAAAACAAGAGAATGTAACTGTTTTAGTGTCTGTAGCTTAAATCAAAAAAAAAAGAACTAATTAAATATGGCATCTGCGCAAGCAAAACATTATTTACAAATAATAATAATGCGCAAATTTGGATTCACCAACTCTCAATGTTATAAAGATTTACCCAAAGCTAACTTATTAAACTAATGCAAGTCAGTTTGATTTCTTAAGAAATCTCTGAAATACACCTTACACAAGTTCTGAACTTAAGCAGTCAATTGTAACAGCTAGACGGTGAGTGTATTGAACTTCTTTACTACTTCTTACTATGTTAACGCTCGACAAATAATTTAATTCGATTTGCGCACAATTGATCTAAAATGCAGGATCATGAAAGATTTACAAGCCTCCTGAGTCCCACTGCGAGTTTGTCTCGTCTCCAGGCTAGTAGAGACGAGTAACTCCTGGTGCTGAAAACTTAACTGAATAAATGAATAAACCATAAGGTTATTTTCAGAGTTTATGTACTTGCACGAAATTATCAGTTGGAATTATTTCAGCTTCACAACTAAATAAGCGTTAATTAAATATCAATACCATAATCTCACGCATGGTTTAGGGACAAGATTCGGCAGGTAAATATTCAAAGATCTCATCTAGATAACATAGTACCTGTTCGGTAACTGAAGAGTCCCTGACAAAATCACAGTTCTAGTTGACAAATGGAATATTTACACGTCCCTAAACAGTCAAGGGAATATGTTATTTTGTAAGCTGGAACAAGATGTTTTCACCGCACTGGGAAGCAATAAATCGTCTGATTCCAATATTCTCCAAAAGAGAAATTTATTAATAAAGTATTAGCTCTGAATGCTATTTATTTATTGAGATACTCTCTATGGTATAATGTTATAAGATCCTGATTTCTCAAAGTAACACAACACCTTCCTATTGCAGAGAGTTTATTAACGTAACTCTGTTTGAAAAATTGGTGGAGGAGTTCTAGAATAAACATGACAGATGTTAAGCGAAATGCTCAGTTTGTGATTTAGGAGATTTAGAACACATTCAGACTCAGGTTTTTTTAACTGTAGTTCAGGTTTTGCGCTTTATTGCTACACACAATAAATTGGTTATAATACTAATATCAGTGGCAAAACAATTGCAACTTTTTATTGTTGCTTCTGGTCTTACCAGTGATATTTAATATTTATTGTTTAAATCACTTTCTTGAAGAGTTCATATTGTAAGTGAAACAAAGATAATTTTTCGTTTATGTAATCTATATTTAATAGGGCAAAAAACTATAATGGTAGACAATTAGTTACTACAAAAATCAGCTAATCAAATGAGTTTCCTGCTATTAATCAAAGCAATGACTTATCGAATAGATATTTAACGTTTGAGAATATGATGAATTTCGAAGACCACGTGATTTCGTATCGATTGAGAAGACCAAACGATTTTGGGATGTAGTTTCTGAGGCTAAATAGATGACTATTGGAAAAAAACATTCTGTAAAGTACATTTTACGTAATAAAATCGGTAGATCGGAAAAAGGCATAAATCAACATTGCATAACGTCGCGATTTTTCCTTATCATTTGCAATTTTATTTTTACTGGAAATTCTTGTGATAAGAAATAATACGTTGTTTAAGAAACTACGATAAAAATGGTTCCAGCTACTTATTGCATAAAATTTTTATTTTTCTTCAAGCTAATATTGAATAGTTTAGATTGCCAATATTGTGGTGTAAGAAGCAGTGACTGATTATAGAATTACAATAAAAGATACTTTATATTTGTTTTTAAATATTTTAGAAAATTATTTATCTTATATGGAGATAAGTAACTTTTTTACAAGTCATTATAGCTTTTATGTAACCTCAGAGTAGAATTGTGTCAAATACCTACGTAGTGGCATATTTCCATCTATCGATATATTACGTAACACTCATATGTGCAATGACAAGGTCAACGCATATGCATTTAAATTCAAATTGAAAATAATAAAAAAAAAGAAAATCCGTTCCAACTTTTATTGGCACACCCCGTATGCATAATTTTAGCTCAGATTTTGCTAACGACCTACACAAAAAAATTATACGTGCTACGCCACTCTTATACGCTAAAATATTACTTTAACAATCATTTCATCATGGTGAAAGCCGACACTGTATAATAGTGGAGGTAAAGCTAAGATAGTCACCTGCCAATTCATCACTCATTATAGTAAGTGCACTTAATATCATAACCTATAAATGTTTATTTAGAGATTTTATAACTTTACGAATTTGCATAGCTAGTCTAAAACACTTAAAAAGTAATTGTTTTAAATGCATGCAATTTGAATTGAATTGAATTCGAATTACTAATTGATAATCTTATCTATTCTATAGAAACTTCTACCAGGTATAAAATTCTGATATCATTAGAAGATTCTACATTGATCAATGATCAGCACTATTTGGTTTTTTCTTGATAGTTTCCTGAAAATCTGGTTTATTTTGTAGATATCCTTAAGATGAACACGTGTAACAATATTAATCCAAAAAAATTCTACTATTATAATTTATAAAGTCCAAATCAAGTCTGGGGGACGAGTGTGTCGATAGAATTAAACGAAACAAAAGTTTAATACTCCCTTGAGACAGATCAGTTCAAGAGGAAATCTTGCGCAATGCATGTGGCAGTGAAAAGTGATATTCCAGACGGGCAAGGGTAAGAAACATTTTGTTTTGATTTTGGAAAGATTTTTAAAAAAGTTTTTTATTTTATAAAGTCTGGATAGTGATGGCGAAATTTGTGACCGTCTAGTTGACACTGAACCGTTACAACATATTTGCGAAACTGAAAACCAGGTCGCTAGGGTACCCAAATATAAGACTAATCGAGGATTAATTGCACAAGTGAGTAATAATTTACTTTTATTTAATGTTATTTTCATTATAATTAATTTCCTGGGGATACGTTTAAAATCATTTTGGATATCCTGCGTTTAATAGGAATGTCGATTTTCTTTTGAAATTTTGAAATACCAAGTGAAGATAATTTTTACATTCCTTTTTTATTGTGTTTAAAATAAACAATTAACAATAAACAGTACAATTTAAAAATTTATGAAACAATCGATTTTACATAAATTTACTAATTTGTTACAGTCACTTTTAACAGCGGTCGTGACGATAGGAACGGCAGGTGCTGGAATGCCCATCGGTTATTCTGCAGTATTATTACCTCAACTTCAATCAGTCAACGAAAGTCTACAAGCAGATGAGGAAATGGGCTCTTGGATTGGTAAGTTTAATAAATTAGAATCAATAACGAGTTTTTATTTATTTTCCAAAATGGTAAATACATCTAGAAAACATTTCATTGTACCGATTAGAACGTAGTTTTCCTACACTCCGTTTAGTTTGGCAAATTTGGCAAATAGAGGGTCTTGACCTAATTGCATACGTAAATAGATATAAACAAATCGTATTACTTAGTGTGAATGACCTCAATAGTGGCAACAAATAAGATGATTGTTTTACGTTTTAACATTGACTAAAAGCACCCTTGACTTTCGTAACAGTAGTGAGGATTCAAAAAAATTGGTTGATTTAAGAAAAAAGTTGGAATCGTTTTTTTTATTTTGCTTTTTATTTGCATTAAAGTATTTAGTTGTATTTATGATGAAATAAAACTGATGTGAGACGTAATTAACAAAAAGAAACAAATCTTAGAAAGTTACGCTTAACTGTTTTCAACTCCCACATTCAACAAATCAATTTCAATTTGACCAATTCACTTTCTATCTATATAAATATTATTTATGAATGTATTACATTGATATTGCCGTTTAAGTATGAGGAAGTTGCATATACTACAATCAAATATTATTGTTAATTCATTAATTGATGTCCATATGATTTCAAGGTTAGTTTTTATTTAAATCGGCTGGGGATATTCGTGCTTTCAATGTCAAAGTAATAAGAATTGAATAAATTGAAACATTTGAGCACAATTTTGCAAAACTAGTTTTTTGTCTAGATGTCAACATGCTTTTTACATAAATAATCGTTTCGGTTTTTTTTAACTGAAAAAAAGTCGACTTATAGTGTAATTACTAACTTATCTTTCATCATCTAATTTTCGTCTTGTGTACTTTTAAGTATTTATTTTCTTCATTATATTTATTAAATGGCAAAATTAATGTTTTGTTTGTAATTTGAACCAATCAATATTTTTTGAGAAAATTACATTAAAACCAGAAAATGATTAATTCCGATTTTTAAAGATAAAAACAATAATCTGAAGAAATTTGTTCTATTCTATGTATTTAATAATAAACGCATGTTTATGGTCCTTAATGAATTTGAAAGCCAACAAGTTTCAAACATACATAATTAACACCCGAAGTAGTTAAATTTTTTTCGTATGCAGGCAACTATTAAAAATCATACTCGAACATTAAAAATCATTTATCTACTTTGAAGCGATTGGCCAAAATGGTGTTTTAGATATTTCGATCTCGACTCAATAAAAGTAAATTCTAAGTTGAAATGTACTAACTCCAGATTTCACGAAATATTCTTAAAGATTCTTCTTTAAAAAATTTTTAGATTTTTAATTAAAATAGTTTTTACTCACGTTAGGAAATTCAGATTTGTAACAGTTTAAAAAGCCAAACACGAAATGACTAAAATATCTTCATAGTACACAATAGATAGTTTGTGAAGCAAAGAATAATGCTTACCAATCGCATTGTCTTAAAAAGTTTTAAGGCCCCAAAATAGTGCAAAATTTGGAACATTTAAGGATCATTCCAAGAAATCTTAACTTATGTTTTCTTTGGCAATATCGCTAGTTTTGATGTTTTTAAAGCTCTGATACTCTTCTAAACTGTAAACGGTGTTGCCTTGCTATTTTGGGTATCCAGATGTGTTTTCCTTTACAGTATAGCTGTGCTTATCTTACGCATTTATAATAAAAAATGTAATAAAATCTTGATTTTGCGTTTTTGCTCGTTACTTTTCCGTTAACTTGTATGGGCTCATTGCCGAAAATCAGTAAAAAGGTCTCGGTAACGAAGTATTTTAGACCCTATGTGTAATAATCCTTTTTGCATCGTTTTGGATCCAGAATCACGCTGCAGTCGTACTAGTACGGATGACTAAGAGTTCAGAGATTCCAGGGCCAAACCATTCCGAGGGCCAAGTAGAGCCGAAATCAGTCTTAAAAGTCAAATCAACAATAAATAATTCAATGTTATGCCTTCATATGAAAGAATAACTTTTTTAGTGACTAAGTAATTATGTACCATTTAGAGTGAAAGATATATAAATTATTGTGATTTGGTTTGAATTTTTTGAGATGAAGTGAACCAAACACCAAAAGTCCGTTTGTAAATCAATAAGGAACTGTTTCAAAAGTTTGTGAGTAGAAAAGTGGATGTAACCATTGTAAACTATGATTTATCGGTTTGGATAGTTACACTAAGCAATAACTTACAATGTAAAAAGCAACCGCTTAGGGATGTCAAAAGGTGTGCTGCAGTTTCATTTTTAACCCCGAGCGCAGTGCGGCTTCACTTCTATCCTCTGCCTAAGACAAACAGGAGTCAGGTATCAATGTTTCTATCGAGTCATCGAATAACCGTGATGTCATCACTCACCAGTAACCAGTCATTTTTATCGTGTAGGGACCAAAATAACAGTCCGACTTTTTGGCACGTGATTCTGGGATATCCTGAATTTTTAATAAATTTTGTATTGAGCATATATTTTAATCTTCTTAAACGTTTTCTTTATTATAGATAGTTCAAGTAAGGCCGCAATAAAATTCTTTAGTTCAGATAATAACAACAAATGTTTGAAGAATTCTCCCCATCAGTTTTACTAATTCTGCTTAGACTTTTTAGAAGATTGCCTAGACTTTTCGGTTTGGTCAAGTTTTTGTAAACCGGCCGGGCTGATCAATTAGCTTGAGTTATTCAAACCGATTATTCTAGTCCGAAAGAAACTTTAAAATAGCCATGGCATATAGAGATTTTAAAAGATCAATTGTGTTACCACCTTTGAAGGAAGCAAAACACTGCGTAATGTCCTGTGGAAAGATTTAGAAGGATTTAATCAAAATGCAACTAACAACGCTAACGGAATATTTTATATGTCAAAACAATAAAGTAAACTAGTTTTGGAAAAGAGAAGAGACAACAAGAATTTGTCTCAAACACAATTTTTCTCTAATTACTATAAATAAATAGACTTAGCAGTAGCACATCTGGGCTTTCTCTAGATCACATGAATTCCATTTATACTTCAGGCTTTTTAAAGTTTTAATCATCACTTATCAGTCTGTGTGCTGCACGTCTTTTGAGACAGTTTGAGTAATTTTTAGAAATGTTACCTTGTCGTCATTAAATCTGTGAGAAATTTGTCAAAATGTTCAATGCCGTCAAAAATATTAATTACCTAATTAACAATACTAAAACACAATTACCCTTGAGTATTTTCCGTTGCCTAACTAATGAGCGATTATGGTGGTGTAATTATTCAAAAATATTATAGAATATGCAACAGGTATTGTTATGGCTGGGAGATTTCGCAATGTTCTAGAGTATGCCGTGTTGCATATTTATGGAGGCCGTGCACATTAAATTCTCTTTTTACATAAATCATAAAATTTTTTCCAAAAAATCACTGGGGCATTTTTTATTTTGGGATTGTGCAAAATTTGTAATAACCAAAATTAACACAAAAACAAAACTGACACTGAATTTCTAAATATTTTACAGCCAGCATACATTCTGCAGCAACTCCAATTGGTTCATTTCTTAGCGGAACTCTGATAGACTTCTTAGGCCGTAAATTAACTTTACAAATTTCATGCATTCCATTGATATGTGGATGGGTTTTTATCAGTTTGTCCGGAAACCATGCGCTTCTATTGGTGGGAAGAGTATTAGCTGGTATGGCCGTTGGTTTAATGGCAGCCCCAGGTCAGGTACGTTTACAAATGGCATTCGAAAGACTATTAGAAATAAATTAATTTATATTCTCAGGTATACGTAGCAGAAATATCAGATCCTAGTGTAAGAGGAGTATTTAGTAGCATACCATTTGCCAGTTATGCTTTCGGTATTCTTTTGGTGTATATGTTGGGGTCAACAACACATTGGAGATTGGTAGCAGGTAAGAATTCTGAAATACTTACACATTTTCAAAAAAACTTTTAGACAATATTTTTAAAAGTTGGCTCATTCTTAATTTTTTGAAATGCTCAACTACAAATACTTGATTAAAGACCATTTAAATTTAATTTTTATACAAAATTTCACATACTGAATGAAAACAAATCAGGTGCGATTTCTATATCGAAAGCAACTACTACTCTATTATTATTAATTTTCCTATAAAAAAGGGCAAAAAATTAGATCGCTCAGAAAATCACAAGTTGTTCTCCATTATCTCAATTAGAAAAGAACATAATTCGACTTGTCAAAGCAATAGCCTACTTATAATAAATTGTGACTTCCTTATTTGATTTGATGGGACTTGGTTTCTTCCTTGTTTTATTTTAGTATGAGTTATAGAAAGAAAGTCACAAACGTCATGAAAATGATAATGTACTGTAAAGCTTTTAACTAAATTTAACTATTTAATTGTTATATAATATATAAATAAAATGAGATGGTTTATTATTTTCTAGATCATTAATGATAATTTTGTTTTGACGTGGGATGAATAATATTGCTTAAACAAGATCATTGTGTTTACATAGAATTTCAACCAGGAAGGGCAATGGACCTAAATAATTGCGATGTCTTAAAAAATGGGCCAACAGATTATTATTCAAGTAATGTTTTTGACTAGACAATTTCCGTAGAGCACCGGTCTTGGATTTAGACTACTTGTTAGAATTCAAGCAATAAAATGTTAAGATTCTAAATCTAAACGCTTTAGAGAATGGGAGTGCATTACATGTGAAATGATGTCTTCCAAAATATTTCTACGCGCTGGATTTGGTAAAATAAAATTGTGCAAACGACTTCTCTGAACTAAACGTTTTCTCAATAACGTCTTGCTATCTACCTAATGTTGTTTGAACCAAAAGAAATATTTTCTTTTGCCTTTTTAGATAGTTCTTTGCATGAAGAGATAACAATATTTGGTGTTGTTTATTTCCTTTCATAATATTTAAGCCCACATCCATTTAATACAATGCTGAAAAAATTTCCGTTTATTTGATCAATGCTTTTTTGTTTCTTTCTGATACTTTTTGTCGGTATATTTTCCTGAGTACAAACCGTTTGTTACCTCTTTTTACTCTCACATTTACGTGTATGCATTCGAAATGTTCAAAACCTACTTACTTTATGCTTTTGTAACGTATGCGATTCTGATTGTATAGCTTTAATTTGTGGCAGGTGTAACTAGTCATTGTTCTTGTTGGCAATGTTTGCTTTTAACATTTTTTCCACTTTATCCTCAAACATACAATCTTTCTGAAATAATGAAGACAAATAGACTAAGATTTTCGATTTTTATTTGCAATGCCAATGCCAAGACTCCATTCTCGTTGGGTATGCAAGCTAGTTTCCGTAATGTTTTTTATCCCTTCTTTAATTATGCCCTTTATCAAAGCTCGGCCGTGCATTATTTCTCCTATAGGTTCCAAACATTTTGGTAAGACTACTAAACGTGATAAAATCTAGACAGTCTCTTTACAGGAATACCATTATAAAGTCCAATTTGGTATATAACAGTAAATAACTTCCTATAAGCTCTGGTACCTGGCAATAAATGACTGAATGTCTTTTGGTTTGTTCTTCGAACAACTAGCACATTGCGTGACTACACTTTTTACAGGATTTTGACTTGAGCTATCTGAAGTTATTATTCCTGTTGAGTACTCTAAGACTGAATTTAGAATTCTAAAGACGACCTCCGGTTTGGTTTCTTAAATCGATAATCAATCTTTGTCACGTATCTGACTGAGTTATTTTGTGCAAACCCGAATAAACCAATCTTTGGTTCTAAACGCTTTTTCGTAGAACTATTGTCTAAATTCAATGCAGAAACGATTTTCTATGCTATTAGATCAAGTTGTGCTATCACTGATTCTTTTTGTCGGCGAGTCCTTTCTTTACCTTGGTTATTGGAATTCCTACACAACTAGCTTTTGCTTGTAAAGGGTTTTCCAATAAGAGGTGTTATTTTGAATAGCCCGCTATTTCGGTAGATGTCACTTTTGAAGCTATCATTTTTTGACATTTGACAAGTAGAAACTACGCCATTAATAAATATGGAACGATACACGCTTCAACAACGCATTGAAATTATTAAAATTCACTATAAAAATGGTGAAAATTTGGCAGAGACGGTTCGTAAAACTCGAACATTTTTGGGTCACCGTGAAGCACCTTGTCGGACCGCAATACAGAAATTGGTGAAAAAATTCGAGCTCTTGGGACAAGTTAGTGATGTGAAGAATAAAACCCGTGCACGTCGCTCAAGAACAGCCGAGAATATTGCTGTTGTAGCCGAAAGTGTTAAAGAAAACCCAGGTTTGTCCATTCCTCGTCGTTCTTTGGAATTAGCCATTCCACAAACGTCATTACACCGTATTTTGCATAAAGATTTGGGTCTTAA
>VTPC01001435.1:0-63121 GCA_011009095.1 Ignelater luminosus | reverse complement strand
TGAGCTCGTAAAACTGCAATTCTTTCCCCATTTAATCGTCTCTCTATCTCCGCTAGTTTCCAAGATCCCCATACTAAACATCTAAAAAAGCTCACCCTGTATAAAAAAATATTAAATTAACAAGAAAAACAAAGTCAGAGTACATAATGTAATGATTTTTCTTTCTCATGAATGTATACATCACTACAAGAGGTAAAGCGCAAATTTCATATATGGATGCTTTTTAATTGTTTTCTAAAAGTATTTAATGAACAACAAAACGGATCTATGGAATTATAATTTCGGTTATATGTTCTAACAATACGATTTATTGGTGAAGAGTAACAAGAATCAACAATCGGCTATATCACGATTAGTGGCTAACGGTAGTAACCCTATTTCTCTACAGGAGCTATCGTAATCTATAATGGGAATGTTGAATTTTCTTTCCATAAATCGAAGAAACTGTTTTGAATAGATTCTAGAGTAGTAATGTATATGTTATAACGAGGGTTCCAGATGACACTGGCCCAAGATAGTACACTCGAGACGTAAGCTAAGTAAAGCGCTCTAATGCACTGTGGGTTAGAAAAAGGTGCAGAAGTACGTATGACAATACCTAAGTTTTTGTATGCTTTATTTGTAATATACTCGATATGTTTAGAGAAGGCCAATTTCACATCTATAAATACTCCTAAGTATTTGATAGAATCAACCCTTGTCAAAATGTGATAAGAAAAACGATAAGAAAAATTTATTGGCGCAATATTCCTAGTAAACGATATACAATGACATTTATCATAATTCAAATAAAGTTTGTTTTGCGTACAGTAATTATAAATACGGTCCAAGTCGTCCTGAAGTAGGAAACAGTCAGTAGTGGTTTCGATTTTGCGAAAGATCTTTATATCGTCTGCATAAATCAATATACTAGAGTGCTTTACACATGCCGCAATATCGTTTATATAAATAATAAAAAAGAGTGGCCCAAGGTGGGATCCTTGAGGAACTCCCGATGTTACCGTAGCACAATTAGAAAAGAAACCGTTGAATTTGACCGATAGCAGTCTGTTAGAAATATAAGATTTGAGCCATCTAAGTAAATCGGGTGGCAGATCAATGGTGTCCAGTTTGTGTATCAAAACATTATGATCAATCTTGTCAAAGGCCTCACCGAAGTCCGTGTATATCGAGTCGACTTGTATTCTCTTATCCATTGATTTTTCTATATAGTCAATGTAAATTCTAAGGTTTGTTTCAACAGAACGTTTAGGTAGAAAACCATGCTGTTCTTTACAGATTTGCCCCCTGACAGTTGCCATAATGCTTTGGAACACAATCTTTTCAAAAATCTTTGACACTGCCGATAATATAGAAACAGGTCGATAATTATTTACTAATTTTTTATTTCCGGGAGTGGCAAGACAAGATTTATAGCACTAGGAATATTATCCGGTCCGGCACCCTTGTGAACATCAATTTCTTTGAGATAGTTCTCAACTAGTTCTGGAGTAATTGTGATTGATGGTTTAACTAAACCGGAGTTCGTTGTTTCGGATGTAAGATTGTCAAGAAGTTGGCCATCAGTAAAGACCAATTTAAAATATTGCAAGTACAAGTTACAGACCGCATTTCCCTCAGCCGCTTCTCAGTTCTCCCACATCATTTTAGAAGGAGTGTGTACCGAAGTTTTCTTGGACTTGGTATACGACCATACTCGTTTTGGATTGGTTACAATATCTTGCTCAACGGAAGTAACATAATTTTGGAAATCCAAATTGATTAGAAATTTTGAACGGCGGCGCAATAAACTAAAGGTAAGATAATCGAGATTGTTGTTACATTGCTTCCAACGTATATGATATTTGCGCTTTTCCCTCATAACTTTGATTGTAGTTAAAGTATACCTACAGGGATATTGTGAAGATTGTCTTCGTAATGGTACAAAAGTTTCGATGGCGTTATATACAATTTCGTAAAAGACATCCCCTGCTTCCTCGCAAGACAAATTGGCCAATTTTTCATGCCAGTTAATATTGGATAGAAAGTGGTAATTTTATTGTAATGTGCTCTTCTGAGATTGTATATAACTTCGTTCTTACTTGGAATTACAGAGAGATCGATATTAGTAAGAAGAATGTCTAAAGGCGGATGGTATCTGTCAATATTAACAAGAGAGATGTTAGAGTTGCAAACAGACTGAAAACAATACACATTCGATAATAACAAGTCAAGGATTCGATTATCAGAATTTGAAATTAAATTAAATTGTGGGTATTCTGAAAAATGGGGCACTCATGAATTTATTCTTGAAGACTAGGTATCGAGTGTATAAACAGACAAAGCAACTCTGTAGAAATTACACCAATTGAATGACAACAATGTAGTTCTGTCCTTAATCTATAAAGAGAAGTACCAGATTAACAAAATCCAATAATTCTGACCAATTCAAAAATGAAAGAATCATAAGAAAGAGACAGAGACCTTAAATGATTTTCAAATTTCAACTCTATGTACTAGGATATTTCAATTGATTACTAGACTGTAGTTACCGTATCATTTGCAAAATTTGCTAGCATTGTATTTTCAATTCAAGTATATAACTGGTACAAGATTAATCCTAGGACACTGCCTTATGGAATTCTGATTCTGATTTCTCAGAGTTCTGAATAAGCACTTTATTGCTGTACTCTGAACGGTCTACCAGATATGTAAATCTAAATCCAGATTGGTGATTTGGTAATAATTTTATATTATCTAAACCTTTTAATAAAAAGTTTCTCGGTCAATTTTGAGACAATTGGTGATAGTGATCAGTCTACATGATTTAATATGGTTTTGCAGGTTTGGGTAGCATGATGACCTTCCAATGGGGCATTGATTAAAGAGATTTGTTTTACTATACTTCTTCTGAAAAGATATTTCAGTATTTCTCTCTTGATGAGGTCGAAACCTGTAATTTTTTTTGAATTTCTGTTGGTGTTGATTTGCCTTAAAACGAACCTAAATGCACATTTTCGCTTTAAATGCGTATTAAAGTTTCTATATTCTAATCATTCTTAAAGTCAAAGTCATTTTTCTTTAGATCTCCTGTACTACTATAGATATAAATGCCATTATCTTTGGTGTATTTTGTAGATATTCTTAAGAGGAACATGTGTAACCGTACTAATTGAAACGATCGTACTGTTACAATTTTAAAGCCCATATCAACTCTGACGGGCAAGTGCGTCGGTAAAATTAAAACTAAACAAAATTTTAATACCTTTTGACACCGATCAGTTCAGGAGGAAGTCTTGCGCAATGAAAGTCGAGAATAATAATACAGACGGAAAAGGGTAAGAAATACTGTTTCAAATTTGAGATCTTTGAAAAAGTTTTTTTTATATAAAGTTTGGGTAATGATGCCGTTAACACTGAGTCATCACAGCATAATTGCGGAACTGAAAACCAAGCCGCTAGAATATCTAAATGTAAGAGAAACCGAAAATTAATTGCACAAGTAAGTAATGTAATTCTTTGTTAATCATTCCTAGATTCTGTATCTAATAGAAAATTAGATTTTCCTTTTGGTTTTGTAAGATTTCTTCAGATTGATTAAAAATGACCCTTTTTGATTATTTCTAGTAATTTGCATTTATGTTGCATCTTTTTTTTTCCTTTTTGTTCACGAGTAAGCACAATCGATAAGTTTATTCTATTTGCTTATAATCTCTAACCCGAACTATTAATTCCTCATATGATGGTTGACCTCCTGCTGTTAAACCGAACAGAAATTATTGTTAATAATTAAGATATACTGATAAACCAATCATTCAAACAAGATTTATTATAAGTATTTTTTGAAGAAATTTGCTAATTTGTTACAGTCGCTTTTAATGGCGGTCGTGGTGATAGCAACGGCCGGTGCTGGAATGCCAATCGGTTATTCTGCAGTATTATTACCTCAACTCAAATCAATCAACGGAAGTCTACAAATAAATGAAGAAATGGGCTCTTGGATTGGTAAGTTTAACCAATTAATATCAGTTATATGTTTCTATTTATTTTCCAAGATGGTAAATAGATCTGGAAAGCATTCAAGTGTACAGATTAAAACCCACTTTTCTTTTGGCAAATAGATAGAAAGTTTTGACCTAATTGCATACGTAAACAGATATAAACAAACTGGATTACTTAGTGGGAATCATCCCTACGTCTTAACAATACTAAAAAAAATTTTGACTTTAGTAATAGTAGTAAGAATTCAAAAATACTTAATTTCAGAAAAAAGTTAGAACCGTCTTTATATTTTTCTTTCTTTTATGATGTGTTTTATTTCTATTAAAATATTTAGTTCCATTTATATACTGTGAGCGTGATGAAATAATAACCCCCATTTTATTTAAGGTTATTCTTCCTTTGAGATATTCCTGCTGCCTATATTAACATAAAGACAAAATTGATACTAAAGTTTTAAATATTTTACAGTCAGTATACATTCAGCAGCAACCCCATTTGGAGCATTTCTTAGCGGAACCTTGATAGACTTCTTAGGACGTAAATTAACGTTACAAATTTCTTGCATTCCATTGATATGTGGATGGGTCTTTGTCGGTTTGGCCAAAAACCATGCATTTTTATTAGTAGGGAGAGCATTAGCTGGTATGGCTGTTGGTTTAATGGCAGCACCTGGTCAAGCAAGTTCAGAAACGATATTTGAAAGCCTGTAAACAAATCATTTCTATTTTTAGGTATATATAGCAGAAATATCAGATCCTAGTGTAAGAGGAGTATTTAGTAGCATACCATTTTCCAGTTATTCTTTTGGCATACTTTTGGTGTATATATTGGGATCGGCAACAAACTGGAGATTAGTAGCAGGTAAGAACTTTGAAATACCAACTTTATCTTTAGAGAGAATTTTCAATCTTCTTAGCTTTTTGATATGTTCATGTGCAAATACTTACTTTTGCTGCCCCTGATTCCCAAAGCCTTTCGCTCAATAAACTTTCTAGTTCTATCATAAATAAAAGACAAAGAGATACATAAGATCCATATATTGTCTTCCGAGATTTCTATTTTTTTTTCTAATTCTATTTTTGATTAAGAGCACCAGCTAAGTTTAATCCGGTGCCTTGAATAGTTCTTGAAAAGACCAAACAAGAATTCATACAGTAGATTTAAGAGCGGCTTTACCATCAAAAAGGTTACAAAAATTATACAAAATATAAGAGTTTTTAATTTTTATAATTTGTCATTGTTTTAAGAATTAAATAAAATCTTTAAATGGCAAGATATTGTATTGGAATCAAGTGGAGATTAGGAATTAAACTCAGCGTTCTAAATTTAATTATAATCCGTTCACAATGGAAATAACAAGTAATTAAGTAACGCAACTTTTTTAACTAGTCCACCCCGTCGTCGAAAGAATTAGATTAGTGACCTTTATCATTCCAGTTAAAACAAATATAAATTAACTGTTTTAATTAACAAATGCATCTCAAGCAGTTACAGAAAATAAATAAAGCTGCACGCTTGGCATTGACCTGAAAGTGATTAAGAGACAAGCAGCAAGATTATTTAATAGACTATATACTTGACATAGATAACTTTATCATAACACTTATGCATTTATTAGATAAAACTCAGTAGTTGCTAACTTTTATATGCAAGTAATAATTGTTTATCTATTTTGAATTTTTTTTTACAGGATTAAGCCTGATATTACCGGCTATTGCGTTGATAATGTATTTTTTCCTGCCAGAAAGTCCTGTTTGGTTGATAAGGCATGGGCATAAAGAAAGAGCACAAAATGCATGTCTTTGGTTACGAGGAGGAAATGTAATCCAGGTATAACTCAAAATAAGAAATTTAATTTGTAAACTTTAAGACTTCTGCTTAATTATTAGAAAATTACTAGTAGTCTGATTATATTGTGGACAATAGTATTTGCATCTTTTCAGTTTTAACCTGCTTGAATAAAAATTTCAACGCCAAATTATGCCAACAGTGTCTGATATTAAAGTAAATTCGACGTGTTAGTCTTTTTATGTGATTCACTGAACATCGGATGTAGCGACGGCTACCGCAACGCTGAAAACTCGTGGTTTTTTAAGTAATAAGAATCAGCTAACAACAAAAGCAGGTATAACACCGAGTTAAATCAAAATAATCGGTTTTATCAATAATAAAGTGCCTTTTTATAAGGAATAAATGATTTTTTCTACAATATGTTTAGCAGTTTAATCGGTGGCGGCCTGTTATAAGGAGCCAAGAAGCCATGGCACCATAGCAAAGACATTTAATTTTCCAATTTGAGAAAAATAATTTATACTCTTAAAATTTTCTCCTCTAAAGTTTGATCTTTACCACAGATTAAAAAATTAAAAATTGCTGTTTTATAAATATAAATATACTGAACAAGTAAACACCGCGCGTACAAAATGATAAAAATAAAAGTTTGGTGCCATTCAAAGTGTGGCTCCAATGCTTTTAAGCGGCTATAGACTACAGCAAGGGCTGGCGAGAGAGGGAGGGTGTTTGGAGTTAGCGAGATGGTTGAACCAAACAGTGTTGCCAACAATGGCGATTTTCCGTCAAATTGGCGTTTTGCGGCATAATAATGGCACGCAAGAGTTCGTGTTGGCGCTTGGCGCATCTTTTGGCGCTTAAGAATTGCTTAGATCTGTTTGACTTTAAAATATAATAACTATTATTACTTTTATTGTATCTCAGCAGCACAAGTTCTACAGGGATTCTTAATATATGTGCAATTCGAACTGGTATTTGACGATGGTGCCCTCTTGTAAACGCATTGAGAATGTACGTAATGTTGTTTAAATGAAAATGTTACCGAGATTTGAATTGGCGCTTAATATGGCGCTTTTTTCATCTCAGATAGCCCTTTGACGGAACGGAACTGCAGCTTCTATAAGATAAAATATTGGCAACACTGTAGCCAAACTACAAGTAGCTCCTGCAGTTACCATCGATACACGGTGCGGGTGCGTTGTATTAGTTACGCTACGCCCGTTTTGAATCTTGACGTGAAGTGTGACTATATTATAACAATAAAGATAAATATAAAATCAAAAGTAAATCAGTAAAATATTATACACATTAATAACAATCGGAATATATTAAACATTTACAGTAATGACATTAAAGACATAGCACTTACAGCATATCACAATCAAGGTTTTTGATGTTATTTCTAAACTGTTTAACATTGGGTGCATTTCGTGTTGCATCTGGCAACCTATTAAATATCTGAATTCCTTTTTCAAAAATTGATTCGCATGTAGTTTTGTTGCTAACATATATTATTCGATAATATGTAGCCGTTCTAGTTCCGTACTGATGTATTTCATTATTTTGTATAAAAACGTCTTTGAAATATGTCAGTGCTTTTTTCTTAATAAGTTTATAAATTAAAATTAAAAGATTTTGAATAATTCTTCGTGCTACCGGTATGAAATTCAAAGTATTATGTAAGTGTTCAATTGATCTATATCTATTAGACCTTGTAATGACACGCATTCCGCGATTTTGTAACCTTTGCAGCCTCTGTAGCTGAGTCTCGCCCACCATAAAGAAGACAGAGTTACAATAATCAAAAAACGGTTATTATTTACGCTACGCCCGTTTTGGAACTTAAGATGAAGGGTGAATGTGAAGTGCAATATGAACGCAATACCTGAGCTTTTAAAAAAATCTTTTTCTACCTATTCTTTGGGAGAAAAGATCGAAATAAAAGAACGCGGAAGGGTGTCTCCACTTTCAAATCCAGTTCTAAAGGACGAATCAGAAAATTTAACAAAAATGTTTACTCCAAAACAAAACAATATTTACAATGTTGTACTTAAAGATTTTTGTAACCGCCGCCCACACATTAAACCGCAAAGCCGTGGCTCTACGACCGCACATGGTATTGTGCCACTGTGTTTAATATAATAAATATCTTCTTTTTCAGGCAAAACAAGAAACTCAACAACTGATCTACAGAACAGAAAACGAAAAGCTGCAAAATGAGCAAAATTCCGAATCGATTTGGAAGTCATTTACCTCACCCCAAGTATTAAAGCCATTCATCATAGTTAACATCTTTAACTTTCTACAAACCTTATCAGGAGTATATCTATTTGTATTTTATGCTGTTGAGATAATCTCTCATATGGGAGGTGAAAATATCAATGAATTTTTCGCTGCAGTATTAACTGCTGGAGTAAGATTTATATTTACAGTGATAGCTAGTGTTTTATTAGCATTTATAGGTAGAAGAAGTATTGGGTTAGGTTCAGCTTTAGGTACAGGAATTTCTGCTCTTTGTCTCTCAATGTTCCTCTATTCTAATTGCAAAAGCAATAGTTATTTGGCAGCTATTTGTTTACTATTTTATGTAGCTGCAAACACAGTAGGTCTATTAATTCTACCAGGACTTATGGTTGGGGAAATGTTTCCCGTAAGAGTACGTGGTTTAGCAGGAAGCCTTACTTTTACATTCTTTCACCTCAGTCTTTTTTGTACTGCAAAGATATTTCCCCTTTTAAGAAGAAGATTAGGCATTCATGGATTCTTTCTTTTATTTGGCACCGCATCACTTATAGCTACTTTATTTATTTATTGTGCAGTTCCAGAAACAAAAGGTAAAACTTTAAATGAAATCGAAGATTATTTTCTTCACGATAATTTGCTATGGATTACTAGAAACCAACGGCAAGTTCTTAGGAGTGTCAGCGTGGAACCAGTGCAACCAAAGAATACAAAAATAGAAAACACAAAATATTGATCATTTTTGTTTATTAGGTTAATAAAGGGTACTTCCTTAAGGTTTTAATTTTTTGTTTAATTTTCTCTACCGGTTTCGTTCTAGGAACATCAACACCTACCTTAAGCTATGGATCTTCAATACATTTTTGTTTACTTTATGCATCTTTAACATTTATTTAAATTATAATTTGCAAGATCGTTCAATCGCAAGTGGTAGTTGATTGCATATTGTAACCACACTAGAGGCGACTCTACAATATTTTATATTTTAGATTTTATCTGATTTACTATGCAATCGTTTTTTTTTGCAATTTTTCTTTTTTTCCTTATCCAACCAGCCTTTGTACCCACAAGCACTACTGCTAGAGACAAAAAAAAACAAACTTTTTAAAAATATGATGCATGTTACTTTTAAGATAATCTGTACAGTATTGGACAACTTGTATTAGTTACATTAAATCATTAATAAGTTGTTTCTTGTAAAATTCAAATTATTTAATTCTGTCCTTTTCTTTATTATTTTAGAGGATGTTTGCTTAAAGGATATTTGCAGTCCATCAAAGTTGAAACACAGAAATATAAAAGCTTTATGTATTATTTAAAAGAGACTATCCAAATTTGTCTTAGATAATGGTCTACAGCAATCGTCTCAAAACGTTTGGATGCGATTGGAATTTGAAGAAGTTGTTAACCTCTGCCCGGTGGGTCCAATGGACCCGGCGTCCACTTTGTCATATTTTCTAAAATATTCGTCTTAGAATAATGAGCGCTTATGACTTCTAAGAATACCTTACCTAGAGTGCTATCAGCTAGTCAAATATTTTAATTTACATTTAGTAGATAAAAAAAAATTTTTTAAGTTGATTATTACACAACCAGGCAATATCTTATATTTCTGTTAATACTTAACAATTCTCTGTAAATTATGTTTATCTTTTGTTGTTGTAAGTTTCAAATGACAATATTAGTGGTAATTATGGTTTTATGAATATTGCAGAATAGAAAATTATGAAATCGACTGAATTAATATTTTTAGATGTCAATGTACTGAAATAGGAAAATAAACTGACCCCTTATAAAAATTGCAAATGTTGGGTTTTTAAAATAATTTTGAAAAGGTTTTTTGTATGTCTGGTAGTATCAAATAAAAATGCAAGGCTAACTGATGCTGCTGCCCTTTTAGGTAAATTACGTTATATTCTTGGGTTTCAAAAGTTTTACAATATTATGTCGAATAAAAAAAGACATGAATTTAGCAAAAATCACGTACAAGCTATAAAATATATGACTGTAGAAATACTATACAGAAATGAAGAATACACAATACAAAAATATTGAGTTTCTGATGCTTTTCTAGGTAAATTAGGTTATACGATTTTGCAGAATTATATCGAACCAGGGAAGACATTTACTTCTAGTCATATTAAATAATAATTGTTTTTATCTTATTTAATTACCCGTGTATGCAATACTAACAAAAAGTACCACATAAACTTTATAATGCAAACGCGGGTCCATTGGACCCACTTTGCCCCGTAACGTAACTAAAAAATACGTTATCCGGTTAGGGATTAAGGTATTTGTGATAGCTTGTAGTGTTTCTTTGTAAAAAGATGTGTTTCGTCTAATTAATTAATTCGCACGTTTTAATGCTTATTGTGCGTTTTCTTTTATCTGGAACGAATTACCCATCAAAGTTCACCTGATAGAATTCCGTCACGAAATATTTTCTTCCTTGTTTATCAGGAAGATTTTAATAAGTTTATAGCCGAAGCTCACTGCAAAGTAGCACGGATAAAACTATTTTAGTAGATTCTCGTCACAGATTCCTGTCTACAAGAAGATTATTTAGGTTATTTAATTGATGCCCGTCGATAGAAACCTACTATTGGATTCACGTACCTAGTTCAAGTCACTTCTAACCTCGACGGTCTCGCATAAGTAAACTCTGGAAGTAGCCCAGTTGTTTATTTGTTATTTCAAAACATTGTGACGACACCACGAGTTGACTCGTTAACTGGATGGTGGAACGATCGAGTTCTTAGTAGTATTTAAGAAGTGGTATTGCTGTTGGATCGGCTGATAATTTATCAGTGCGCGTATCGTATTAAATTACATGTGTTGCACTGATAATGAATAAAGAATCTCAAACGCTTTGTCGATTAAATTTCCAAGTAAGTCGAATTCTATTGAATATGCATTTTATTATTGTTTAAAGGTCGATTAGCCACATTCTAACATTGTAGTAGCTTTAAATAAGGTTTCGCTGTTGTTTAATATTCTTAGATTTAAGCTGAATTAGGTTCATGATAATAAATTGTGACGTTATTTTAAATTTTAATGGAAATTATGTGCAGATCTACCTTTTTTTGTGAACTCAATAGATCTTTAGATGCATTTTAAGCATTAAATTTAACATTTCATTTGCGTATTTGCATTTCATTCAAATTCATTATTTTATTTCATCATAAAATATATTCAATAAATTGTTTTATGTTTCATTGTAGTTAATGAGATCATTTTTTTCTTTAAAGTTTCATTTATGAAATTTAATCTGCATCGCTTTGTTAGTAAAACGTGCTTGACTCTAACTCGAGATTGTTTATATATTCCGAGTGTATTTTTATTTCATTATCTTTTCGGGGAATAGTTTGTCTACATTTAGGCTTGGTCTGCTGGAAGAAATGCTGAAATATGTTTTATAAAAGTCCGTATCAAATTGAAATAATTACGTTTGTAATTTTCCATTTTTAATGTACGAGTTTTGTGTTTCGTTTCCTGGTACAGTGTACAACTGGCTTCTTTTATTGTATCAAATTTGTCATGTGCAAAATTATTCAGTTTTTCTAGTCAGAGAGTCGGACTTGGTCTTTCGACCAACCTGGTTGTTCCCTTTGGGGGACAGCGATGTGGTTTATGTGGTTATCTTTGTGAGGTTTTAGGTCAGATGTTTTGTCACAATATTAATCGGCTGCGAATTCACCTTTTTTGTGGTTGCCGTAGTGCATTTTGGTGAACTCTAGAAGATGGGCTCCGATAGAGTTGAATAAACATCGGATTTTCGCGGATCTGGTCCAGAATTCTCAGGCTAAAGGATTAAATCCAAATTATGGTATTGTAGGTGAAAAGAATTCATCGTATTCAGTCTTCAATTGAGAAGGATCGCGTAAAGTGACCATCTGTGTGCCCATGAAACAAGTGTATTTAGTTATTGTTTGATATCGTCCCGTTCGTCCGTGTTCGAACTCTCATGACCCCAATATTCTTTTGTGTTCATCGTTCCGACGGTTTCCTTAAAAACTGTTGTTACGTCTTAATTTTGTCAAGTTAAAGAAACAATGCAGTAAACACTATTTAGTTTTTGTTTGTTACGGATTTGTGTTGAAAGACGCTTGAATTCATCAGTGTCGCGTAAATTACCTTTAAAAAGTTGCAAATGTTTCATAAAGCTATCCGTATACGGAGTGATATTTTATAGAGCCACTTGTATACAGGGTGTTGTTCCGTAACTGACCCATATACAGGATGCTGGTTCACGAGAAGCTGCGTGGGCTGGCCGTGGGTTCTCTATAACCTTCAGCTTCTGGCGCCCTTAATTGTGAACATCTTTTGAACTTGACAAAAGCTTTTGGTTGTGTAAGCTTTCTTTTTCTTTTCGCTAAGGTAAGTTTAGCTAGGACCACCCCGTCTTTACCTTGAGCTATGGGCTTGAACATCTTTCGACATCCGTAACGGGCATTATGCTTCTTTTTCGACTTTTTCCCGTTACAAAATAAAGTTGTAGAGTTTAGATGATTGTCGAAAGGTAAGCACTTTTACCGCTAAACAAATTATATAAATATAAATTAATTGTTTGTTTAACAAAGTCAGGTGAAGCATAAATATTTATCTGGGGGTCAATTATTATTATTTTAAAAAACCAATAGGTTCTTAAAAGCTCTCTTTATCCGCATAAAGATAGAATCTGTAGTTTACTCATAGTCGACTGCTCATCGGTTGTAAATAAATAACGAGCCCGATATACAATATATTGAATCTGTTTACCTTTTGTTTATTATTGTATTACGTGTGTAGTTTGCTTGCGTTACAATTATTAGATTTATCTAAACATTTTTTCTTTTTGTCTACTACTACTTGTTACCTGGATTCCCGCTCATACGAATGAAAACGTTATCGAGTTTATTAAATTCATCAGAAAGTCCATATTGTGATGAGGCTACACTATTCGTAGACTACTGACTATCGTTACTGGCGCCCATTTAATTTGAAACATTTCCCACATGCCAGCTGCAACATAAGTTACAGGGAAGTTTCTGCTCCGGGTCTCTAATTCTCATTTTTCTCATAACTGCCTGTCTGGCATATTCGCGAAATAATGTTTTTTTTTAAAGACCTTCTGCACAGTTTTGTCACTCTGCAGTGCTCCACTGTTTTGAAATCGTGATTTTGAAATTCTGACTTCTTTTACGATTGCATATCTGCTGTGGTTCATTTTTTAATTTCTTGACCGTTAACACAAAGTGTAGCACGTTAATTAACAGAGGTCAGTGTTCATCGACCTCTAACTTAGTTAATCTTTGTGTTTATTTGCTTTCCAAAATAGTACGATCAAGTTCATTTCTAACAAATATTCCTTTGATAATACTCTTTTTAGAGTAAGTCGAATCCTTTAAAGGCTTGAAGATATTTTTTTATTAATTGCTGCAACCGATATTGAGAGTTAATACACAAAATAATGAGAAACAAAAAACGAATAAATGTATTATTTTAATTTTTTATAGTATGACCATTTGAAAGCCTAATTATTCATTGATGTCTGTTATAGTTATTTTATTATTTTATGTAATTTCATTTTTCTAGAACATTTTAAAAATAATATTAACAGAAATTGAAAAAAATTAAACAACCTTGATAATGACTGGCTATGGTAATGACTATCTGCTTTGTTTATTATACTGTTTATTAATCTGATAATCCTTTATTTCCATGCTTATTGTTGTTTTTGTACGTTCAACGCTGAATGTAACTAATTAATTGACGTATGTATGAGCAGACAGAAATAAATAATTGCAGTTAATACCTCTAATTACAGTGTTAATGAGAAAAGTTGGTTAATTGATCAGAAAATTCACAGTTTAATGGCTATGAGTGCTCCTATAGCTGAGAATAGTTTTAGTTTCTCCTACTTAAATCAATTAAGTTATAGAATTTTCCGTTAATAAATAAAAAGAAAAATCTTCCATGCTTAAATATACCTTGATAATTTGCTTAGTGGCTAACCTACAACATGATCATACTTAAAATATTTAGAAAAGTTATAATTAAATGTTTTGCTCGATCGAATTTACAAATTCAGCTGGATTCTGAGATAGCAAAATCTTTTGAATTTGCTAAATTTATTTTTCAACATATTCTTCTGGTAACTCTAAACACTTAATCCAGCGAAGTTTTGATTTTTGTAAACCAACCAAAACCTGCAGAGTAAGTTTCCGTTTTGGTAATGACCTCATTTGATAGAAATCGCTCTTCCGCCAAGCCGTTTTTGTATGTTTGGAAACAAATGGAAGTTGCTAAGAGCCAAGTCTGCAGAATACGGTGGATGATACAATAATTTCTAACTTAATTGGATCAGTTTTGCTGTGGTAATTTCGAACGAGTGAGCTGGCACGTTATCATGGTGAAAGAGCACTTTTTTCCTTCATCAAATGAGATCGTTGTCTTGTCAGTGAAGATTATGCTTTGCAAATCCCAGAAAACAGTGGCCATAACATTTTCAACCAATGGAATCGTCTTCACCTTCTTTGGCGCACGTTCATCGGGAAAAGTCCACTGTACTAATTGAACTTTCATTTTCGGTGTGTAGTAATAAATCCATATCTCATCAAAGGTCACATAACGCCGCAGAAACATACTACGATTATGCCTAAACATGTTCGAACATTTCTTTGCAGTTGTCACGCGATTTCATTTTTGGCAATTATCAGCAAACGCCGATAGCTTTTTCATACTCAATTTTTTGTGAAGAACATTTTATGCGCATTCAATCGAGATGTTTACAGTCTCTCTAATCTTCGCCCGGCGCGGCGGTTTGCTAATACGATATCATGGATTTTGTTGGCCATTTCCTTAATCGGTCGGTCTGGCAACATTTCATCAAAAATGGATGTTCGGCCACGCTTGAATTTATTGAAACAGTATCTGATGGCAGTCTTCGAAGGAGCGTGATCCTTATAAACCGCATTCAACTTCTCTTTGATTTCCTAACACGTTTTCCGTCGAAAAGAAGGAATTGAAACACTGACCGATATTGTATTGTGATACACAAACTTGCCCATTTTCAATAGTTGTCAAAAACAAAACTATTCGATGAATATGTCAGAAATTTCAACAGACGTCGCCGTCGTTTGAAGAATAGCACCAAAAGTTGGTAATACAGATTTCGAATCAAAGCACCATTGTTAAACACGGATAGTTATCATACCGCCCTCGTATTATTTGTTCATGTTGTTTTTAGATAAGGACTGGTCATGCTTTTGGTTTGGTAAACTGGAAGCTATGTGGTTGCATGTTTGTTATATTTTCTAGAGGCAGTAATCAAGATGACGCGTTGCCAATGAAAAAGTTCCTTCTTAAGAGCTGCTTTATTAGCACCGCGAAATCGTGATTACTGGACAAAAATTTTGGAAGTCATGTAGATTTCTTAAATGACAATTTTTAGCAATGTGTTCTTTTCTACCGTTTAATCTAGACGTCAAGCACAGTATATAACAGCACACATAAACAATACATTTTGGAAAACACAACCTTCAGACTTCAAAAAGTTATATCGACGTTGTTTCAACATAAACAATTTTGTATCCCGTTTACACAACTCAAACCGTCAGATTATTGTACTTATATCGGATCCTAGTCAAGACTTAAAAAAAGCCAAAGTATGGAGTCTATTCTGCTGCTTTTGAACCTACTTTTTACCAAAACGATAATTTTAACGTTGTAGAAAAATTTACGTTCTATCAGAGACTTCCTCGTATCTTTTTTATTTATTTTTTTAGTAATGATCCTTAGGAGTGTTTAGAAAAGATTATGGTTTGTTAAAAGTTGCGTAATTCAACGCTGTGGTTTTTGTTTGGTAGACTAGTACACATACTGGAATGTTTGAAAACGCCTTTTCAAAAAATGATTATTTTGAAAATCCATTCCATTAGTAAGGAAATGGTGATCTTTGATAAATTTTAAAAAAAATTTGAACAGATCAAATTTTATCAAGTTTATCTTGCTGTCAATGTTACAAACCAAGGTTCATAGCTCATAGCATGCTGTGAAAGATAAGTCATCCTATACATTTCTAATGCTTGTCGGCACGAACATAGAAGATGTTGGGACCAATGATCGTTCTAGATATGTAAAGTGCGATTGGCTGTAGTGTAGTTTTGGTACAGCTGTTGTCGTATGTCTGCTGCAGTAAATTTGGCAGTGATGAAGTGATTAAATAGTTAAAAAGTTAATGCTTGACAGATTTTGACACGTAACTTAGTAACATCGCGCCCCGATCGTCGAGATGTTTGGTAAGTAGTGCCACCAGAAGATCAAGGAGTACTTAAAACCAGATTACAATAGCCCATACCCTTTTTAGGATATGAATGCCCGCCCGTCGAGCCGCAAAGCAGGAGATATATTTCAGCAGCCTATTTCCTCTGATTTCTGAAAACAGATTGGACACTAACTAGAACGGGAAATGCATTTTTCCCTCAGGGGCCGCCTAAGGCAGCGAGGACTAATGTATGGTAGAACGAGATGCGAATTCATATAATGTCCGCTATCTTAAATCTGTATTGGACGGTTTTACTACGATCAAACTTTATGATTTGGCTTTTCTGACTGGTTGAATCAAGTTGAATCAAGAATCAAGATTCTATGAGCAATTTTTTTCTTAAATTATGTAGCCTAGGAACTGTTTGATACCAAGTTTAAGGGCCGTTCATGGTTTTTAAGTTGATTCGAATTGTAGACTATAATTATTAAAAATAAAACAGCAAATTATAAAAAAGAGAAATTTTGAACTTCGAGGGACAATAATTGGCAGTTCAGTACCATTGAAATTGCAGCAGTTATAACAAGTAACACGCTAACAGATTGTTTAGCTAGAATTATTATTACTTTATATTCAATAATAAAATAATCCTGAAAAATGTTATATGCTGGGGAAGGGGGGCTGTTTATATTTATATTTTGCGTACTCTCTTATTGGCGTATTATAAGATCTAATGTTTGTAAATAAAGTATTGACAGGATCGAGTCAAGTTCACGTCCGAACGTCAAAGTCATACAAGAAATGAACTGAATTTGGACATTCGATAACATTAGACAAAACCAAAGGTTAACTTCACATTATAGAATCTTTTGGTATCTTAACTGTATCACGTACTAAATCTAACTATAATTTTCTTTCATTTTTAGTGTTATGGTGTTATACGAAGTAGTAATCATTCTAGACTTTGAATGATTATCTATAAGTAACCATACCTAACCTTGACATATTAAATCAGTAGGCTATTCAGAAAAGATTTAAACGAATATTGAGTAAATATTCCATGAATTTTGCTTGATAATCCCTACGAGAGATAATAATCAAATTGCTCTGATAGACCAAATGACGAAGAAATCACACAACACGTGTTTAAAACAAAGATGTTTTTTTCTCTTATCATTTTTGTACATATTATGTTTCTTGATTAACAAACAAATTGTGTTGCACAAAACTGACAGACATTTGAGTAAATATACAAGTACATTTTTAACTTTTCTCAAAGAGTAGTGCATAATACATAATTGCGATGTACTTTATTTTTTATTAAAAATAAAATTCTATTAAACATATCATCAGAAAAATGCATTTGCAAATGTGAATGAACAGATAATTCCTGGGTAAATAGTAAACACTGTTAAGCTATGTATTTACACAATAGATACACATGCACATGAAGTATACCTACTGTAAAACGTACAGATTTATGTATAAATAATGTCGCAGCGCATTGTGTTAATGAAAAAGTTAATCGAATGCACTCGATCTGATTACACATTAATTATAGGAAGTTCCTTACATCAGAGGTCAGAAGACAATCTTGTATGCTTGATTCATTGTTTCATCAGATCAGTGTAGTACGACACTATTTATGCAAAAACCTGTACATAGAATATTTTAGTATTGGCACAATATGAGGAATTCGCAACAAACGCGCAAGGTTACACACAATAATCTGCAATAATGATTATAACCATTCACACATTAACATTGCCGCTAAAGTCTTCGATTAATATAAATACTGATAAGATAATAAGTTTCCCCCTATATCTACTAACATACATCCATAAATTTATCGTAATGATCACGTGAAGTAAACACTTAATAATATTTGGCAATTATAACTTAATTCAGTAATTCATTTTTTTTTCTCAAAACACCTTCACATTTTGTGTATCTTTATTTTGTATCTTTAGTATTGTGTAAATAATTTAATTTTTTTTAATTTAATTTAATAGTTATCAATAATTTTTTTTAAATAAGTGCATAATATTTTATTAAACAACTTGATAATCACAAATAACCTTTTAACAATGATTGAGAATCTAAAGACCGAAGCATTTCTTAATGAAAAGTAATTTCACTTCATTCTTACACCACAGTTGAGTATAATTTTACTTTTTTAGTGAAAATGAAGAAACGGACGTTTGTATGCAGTTTGCAAATTATGAACCAATCAATGATATTGAAATGGAGACAACAAAAGAAAGAAATTACCAAGAATTATTTGTAGTTGTACGTAAAAAATCGTCTAGCATTAATTTAAATTGTTTTTTTCTTTATTTTTAATATTGTAGAGCCTTTTGTCTGTAATATTTGTAGTAGCTGTTTTAAGTTCGGGTATGGCTATGGGATATTCTGCAGTTCTACTACCACAGCTTAAGAATACAACTGGTAGCTTATATGCTGATGATGAGATGGGATCTTGGATTGGTAAGTTTGCAATGTCCTTGAAGTTTTGAAACGACAGGGCCTAAAGTTGTTAGGATTTCAAAAGCTTTTCTCCAATGTGCAAGAGAAGTAAATATCAATAGTGTTGATAGATGTGAGGAAATTCAAATAAATCGATGTGTTCTAAGAGAAAAGCCTTGGAAGTCTTAACAACTGATCAGCACTATAACTCAAAAACGAAGGCCCAGTGGGCAGCTAGCACCGACAGGAGATTCGGTAGAGCTACTCTCTGACAGTAATCACTTTTGTTGGCCAAACTAGTGGGTATAGTAACCATTGCTAAGTGTACGTTATTCTTCTGTTCTTTCATATTTTTTACAAATTAAACAACCCAATTTTTTATTATTTATTACATAGCGGTATACCTTTTGAGAAGGGGCTTCTTTTATTAAATGCGATTGTTTAGTTGCAAGATATCTTGCAGTGATGGATATTATCTAGATACAAAGTATCTAAATACTGTAACTAGATACAATAACTATATCTTGTATCTAAATCTAGATATAATTATGAAAATGTATCTGTAACTAGATACATTTCAGCTGTAACTTTAATGGCAGATGTATTTTTACTTAGATAATTAGAAAATTTTGCAGTTTTGTGAACAGTTTAATTTTTAAACCTGCTTTTGTCATCCCTTTTCACGCAAAGATAATTTATGGCAATGAATTTTGTAAATTGTCTCTCATAAAGAAAACTTCTTTAGAAATTTCTAGTTTCTTTAAAGTAAGCTATACTAGAAATACCATCATAAATTATTTTAAAGAAACGTAAATATTAGGTTTTACCTACGACTAAACAATATTCTTCTGTTCTTTCATACTTTTTTACAAATTAAACAACCCAATTTTTTATTATTTATTACATAGCGGTATACCTTTTGAGAAGGGGTTTCTTTTATTAAATGCGATTGTTTAGTTGCAAGATATCTTTTGTTTTATGTGCATTCTGCTTTGATTGTTCATGATTTGAGCTTTCAATATTCAATAGCTTTTAACCTGTTGCCTAGAAGTGACCTGTGTTAGTAATTATTATTAGTCTTAACAAGAGTGTGCTGATTAAACTTCCCACAATTTTAGGTGGAATAAATAGTATCTGGATACATTTAACAATCTTGTTTATCTATAACTAGATACATTTTAGACAATTTATCTTGTATCTGTTACTAGATACAATAAACATTTGTTTATCTGTATCTGTATATAGATACAATATTATTGTATCTTACCCATCACTGATATCTAGTATGCCTCCCTTCTGCCTTAGTTACCTCTTGTAAACGGTTTTTCATTGAATTAACCAAATTTAAAGAATCGTCCGGTTTGGTTTTGTTCCATTCTTCCAAGATGAAAGTCTTCAACTGATTTCGGTTTGATGGATGTCTCGCTACTACTCCTATTTTTAAATCTGGCCATAAATGCTCTATAACGTTAAGGTCCGGACTCTGTGGGGGCGGTTCTATTACTTTTGGGCAGTTGTAGAGCATCCAGGAACGTACTGCTTGGGATTAAAACGATCTGTCTAGACAAATTGGGCACTGGCATCTTAAAAATCCCTCATCAAAAATATTAAATTACAGTCTGTTTGGTCTAATGAATTTGCCTATAATACTGTAACGTTGTCATATTTTTAAGATAATAATTAACAGAGTAATCAATAAATAAAATTGAAATTTCAGGTATTTTTTTAAATTTAAAACATTTATTTCGTTGATTGTAAATATTATTGATTTAGTTGATTTACTTATAAACTAATTCTACTGCTGATCAATATCTGTTGGCACGGTCTATGAAAATAAAAACAGGTTAGAAAATAACGCGTTTTAGGAATCTTCAAAAAGCCAGTTCACGTGTATCTAAATTGCCATGGTTGCGAAGCTTTCCAAGATACGAGGGTTGCTATTTATATTTCTGGCCTTGGCAACACTGACTGTTTCCAGGCGTCAGCTGACATTTCCGGTGTAAACTTTACATTGTTGAACATAACCTCAACCACAACATTTTGTCATTTGAGTGCGATTAGTGTTGTTTGCAGTTAATTGAAAAGTGCATTGCCTAGTAAAAAATGGAATTGACCCGTGAACACTTTAGTGCAATTATTTTTCATAACTTTCGACGTGGATTATCACGACAAGAGTGCATCAATGAACTTAATACATTATATAGCGATGAAGCTCCATCCTACAGCACTGTAAGAAACTGGTATAATGAATTCAAACGTGGCCGATGTTCACTCCAGGACGAAATCCGTGAAGGCCGTCCAAAATCTGTCGTTGTGCCTGAAAACATCGATGCTGTGCGTGAACTGATTAAACAAGATCGTCATGTGACATACCGTGAGATTGAGGCATCTTTGGGCATTAGTATGACTAGCATCAACAAGATATTACATGATCATTTGGCCGTAAAAAAATTTGTTCCCGTTGGATCCCGCATAACCTGACCAATGCTCAAAAGAAGGCTCGCGTCGACTGGTGCATTGAAATGTTGAAAAAATTTGCGAAAGGTGCATCAAAGGCTGTGTATAACATCTGCACAGGTGACGAATCATGGATCTACGCATATGACCCCGAAACAAAACAGCATTCAACTGTGTGGGTCTTTCAAGACGACCCAATCCAACAAAAGTTCTTCGCGGAAGAAGGACATCGAAGCAAATGGTTGCATGTTTCTTTGGCATTACCGGTCATGTGGCAACAGTGGCGTTAGAGCAACGTAAGACGGTCAACTCTGAATGGTACACAACCATTTGTTTGCCAGAAGTCATTGAAGAAATTCGGAAAACTTCAAAGAAGAAGCGAATCATTCTTCATCATGACAATGCAAGCTCTCACACCGCTGCTCAAACAATTGAATATTTAACCAGCCAGAAGGTCGAGTTGATGGGCCATCCACCATACAGCCCTGATTTGGCACCCAATGACTTCTTTTTATTCCCGTACATCAAAAACAAACTGCGTGGTCAACGATTTTCAACACCAGAAGAAGCCGTTTTTTGTTTCAAAACGCATATTTTGGAGCTGCCTCAAACAGAGTGGAAAAAAGTGCTTCGAAAATTGGTTCAAACGCATGGAAAAGTGTATCAATTTTAATGGAGAATATTTTGAAAAACAATAAAACTAGTTTCGATCATAAATACTTGTTTTTTCATTGTTAGGCCAGAAATATAAATAGCAACCCTCGTATTAAACATTGCCCTCCAAAAATATACAGAGAACTTGAGCTGTCTTGTTTCCGCATAGAGTCTATTTGTTGGAGCAGATTTCTGCATTGTAACTTTGGCACGAACGAAAAAAAACAAATTTGATTTAGTTTTTATTAAGACTGTTTGAAGTTTGCTTTGTGAATAGAACACCCTGAGATCTCTACGTTTTTGTTTAACTAGTTCTGGTTATTAAAAGAAAACTCAGTTTGAATTTTCGAAGCATCATCCGTTATTAGTTTATTTAACCTTTTTGTGAAAAGTCTGCACTAAGTAACCCTAGTTTTGTCTTGAGTCAACAGCTAAACCAATAGTTCAACGTTATCGTACTGACAACAGTTGGAAATTATTTAATATAATACGATAAGCAATTACTACGCACAAATTAGTCTGTGCGGGTTTAATAATGCATCACTTACAAAGCGTATCATGTGTTGTTTTGCATTTTATTTATAAGGTTCTAAGAAAAACTTATAACTATGCAAACTTTTTCAAGTATTTACGTCTTAGCAGATTAATATATATGTTTTGCAATTTTTGTTTATATGAAGCAATAAATCATATGTAGGTTATCGTGACAGAAGAACAGTTATATTATGCATTTTGTAAAAAGTAAAAACGTGACTTGTTTTTCCAGAAATTTAAGAGCTGATGTTTATGAGATTAAATGATTAGTATGAATGTTGATTTTGAATCGTAGATTTTAATGAATAACGAACTTGGAGATTCTAATTGAATTTATTTATCACTTATAATTTACTTAACTTAATAGTAACTAAAGTGAATGAATGATTGTTAAATGAATAATTGTGTTTAGATGAATGTCTTATGAATTACTGCTGAATACTGCCTTGAGAGTGGTGAAGCCACCCTCTATATAAGGTTGGGTGGGGGAGTCCCACCACCCGCATTGCAACAGGTTGCAGCATGCCACCTCCTTGGAGTAAGTTGACTTACAGAATTAACATCGATTATTATAGATATAACCTACTACATAAATGTCCAGTATTTTGTCCAAGACATAATCATTTAAGAATTACAAACTGTTTAATTTTCTTACAAATTTCAAAGTTTCGCTCTGCTGATATAATATTTATTTATAAAAATAGTAAATGCTAAACTGAATACTACTAGTCTATATCATCACTGAGTTAGTGGCTTATGATTCAAGTGGTAGCACACACACCTTTTTTATGGAATGACATGCACTACACCATCACTTCCTGGGTGTACTTCGATGACGCGTCCAAGCTTCCACTTCTGCGATGGCATGTTGTCCTCTACCAAAAGGACCATGGCTCCGATGCCGACGTTTCCAGGGGAGACCTGTTGATTTTTGGGTCGATGCTGAAGCTGAAGTACTCCTTATGACATCTATTCCAAAAGCGGTGGTTTTGCTGCTGGACGCACTGCCACCGAGATAATCGATTAGGTGAGATTGTAGTCAAGTCTCCTTCAATCGGTGCCGTCAGTGGAGCTCCGACTAAAATATGTCCCGGAGTCAAAGCTTTTAGGTCATTTGGATCTGGGGACAGGGAAGTTAAGAGTTCGGAGTTCAAGCGGGCTTCAATGTGCGTTAGAAGAGTATAAAACTCTTCGTAAGTTAAAGACGCGTCAGATATCACTCTGCGGAGATGATGTTCAACGCTTCTCACTGCATGCTCCCATAATCCACCAAAGTGTGGAGATTTCGCCGGTATGAAATGAAATTTTGTATTTTTATTTGACATGCAATCAGTTATATTTTGAAATGTTTTGGAGCAAATAAGCTCGCGTTCTCCACCGACAAAATTGGTGCCGTTGCCAGAAAAAATCTCATCTTGTAGTGTAACTCAACAAATGCGTACCTAGTTCGTTATACGGTACAACTATTTATTAACAAATCAAAAAAATGACTAGCGTTATCAACGAGAAAATGCCACCGTAGATGGCTGCCATTTAGGAAACTTAATTCCTCTATGGTTGGTGAATTTGGAAAAAAGGCGGTTGTCGTGAACGTTATGTCAGGCACCAAGCAGTCCGCGCGCTCGTCCACGGCGGTGATGGTCTGGTGGCGACGTTGGAGCAGGCCAGAAGCAGGGTCCTCCATAATTCCCGCCGATGTCGATGACCCATCTTCAGGTGGAGGTGGAATGCCCAACGACGGCCAGCGAGCCGTCACACAGTGACGACAAAGTGGTAACACGATGAGGCGGTTCTTTTCAGAACGGTGTTGGTGTTGTGTAGTGAGGGTGTGAGAGTGTGTATATGTTAGAGTAGTGATGTGTGGGTGTCTAGGTGTGTATAGTGTGCCGTGAACTGGTGCAGTAACTGTTTCGGCATTTGCCTTCACCACTAGAGAAACCACGGAAAACCCTAGTGAGAACAGTGTGGCGGTTGTGGAATGGGTGTGGTAATTGTTGGCGGGAATTCTTAGGCGGGAAATGATTTGGCGGGAAAGGAATTGGCGGGAAGTGAAGCGGATAGACGACGAATTTCCGGGCGCAGTGGAGTTGGTACCTTGAGGAGCCTCGGGCTCAAGGGTTTGGGTGGAAAAGGAATTTGGTGGTCACGGCCCGGTAGCTACCCGGGCCGGTCGGATGAAGCTGAGATGAGTGGTGGTGATGGCCGGGCCTGCGCACCCCTACGCAGACGCCGGTTGGTGGTGGAGCGGCCGTTGATCCATCTACTGCATCTTGGGTTTGGTTGGATGTGTGGCGGTCGCGGTCCTCAAGCCCCCAATTCCTAAAGACCGACGGCGGGGTGGGATGATGCAGCAGTGCGACCTCAAGTCGCCCCGTTGGTGGTGGAAATGGACCAGGCCTGTGCCCCCCAAAATACAGACTCTGGAGGGTGGGATGGCGGTAGCGCCCGACTACCGCGCTGTTGGTTGAGCCCGTACTCTTCGTCGCCGATGCACTACACTCGCGCTGAAGACCGGGTCGACTGCCTCGCTTCGCACTCGGGGCCGGACTGAAAATGACTAGCTGTGTATCACGACCTTATATGCGATGCGACGCGACTCACATCGGAGTGCGATAGCAAGTCAGTGCGCAGCTTTACTACGCTTTCCAATCGGTTGTACTGTTTCACAAACAAACTTTATGTCTAACTGTACGTAAACATTTACTGTTTATGTTCGGCTATTTCCTATACGTCATGATAGTCACGCATTGAACTTTTTAAGTTTCTTCTTGAGTGAAAGATCTTTATGTCCCTAAATGCAACCCTATCAGATTATGCCTCTTGAAAAGCATAAAGATTCTTACTTGTTTTAGCTTTGGGCTTGGTGGTGATCAAAATAGCTCTACCTAGATTTAGAATGCAGTATGATTCCATATGTTTTCTTAAAGTTTAGAAAGATCAGATTCAACTCGACGAATATCTAGACTTTTGCTAAGAAAAGGCAAATCTAAAAACCTACCGCAGACTTGATACACACCAATAAAGAATCACAGTTTAAAAATTAGCAAACACTTAAAGCTTCATACTTTTATTAAATTGTTGCACAAAAAGATCAAAGCATTTAAAATAGTATAAATGTTAACAGTGTCACTAAGTGACACTAAGTTTGGAAGCTGATTTTGAAATTCAGCAAAAGCGTGCAGAACAAAATGTTCCCAGTTGCCATTAATTTTTTTACCATTCCTAGAACGTAAACTTTTCCCGAGCAAAAACCATGTTTACCAAGAAGCAATACTTTTTAAGTTTTCAAAGTGACAGCAAACTTAACCTACCATACAAACACTCTTGATATCTGTCACTTTCTCTATCTTTCTCGACATCACTCGTTACTACTCAATAGCAAAATTAAAACAAAAAAAAAATTATTTTTGCCAAATCGCAGAAGCTAAAACAGGCGCTGTGGTAGGGAACGCGATCAGACAGAGAAACGAAACGAAGAGGCCGCCTGTCTTTGTCGCACACGCTGCTCTGTACAGCACGTGAAAAGATTCCTAATACTGCGCAAACGCAGTAGGGTTAGACGGAGACATGTGGTCCCTTCGGTATCAGTCTGTCTTGAAACGCTTTCCACTCATTGGCACTATACACGAGCGCCCCTAGTATTATTATATTTCAGTGCTATTACCAGAGTGCAATACATTTTATACAGGGTGTAACATAAATTTGGATCGCTACCTCAAAAGACAAAAATTCTAATATGATTTCTTTCTAAAATGCGTTCGAGCTAGAATCTGAAAACAGAGGCTACTTTTAAACATTGGCAGTTTCTTTGAATTTAATCTTCTACCTGAAATCTCTTGCTAATTTGTAATTTGATCTTCCATTATAAATATTCTAATGTTCACATTACTACAACTATAATATCAGACGGTGTGGACGCATCGTTTCCAAGATATAGGGTATTAAAACTTTATCTACAATTTCTTCTGTATTTAGTATTTAACAAATAAAGTTTTTTAGAAATATTTGTCTGTCCTTTGTCATTACATGACAAAAGCAATTACATGGCCTAGAGCAAGCACACTTTAGAAAAATTATGTTACTCTGCTGACAGAGGTTACGGTTTCACCATTTTATGAATCCGTACTCAATTTAATAAAAAAGAAATCTACATTGCATCATGTTAAAGAATGCATTATTTTTGAGTAGAATCAGATTTTTAAAAAATCCTCTAAACCTAAAGTTCAATGTTAATACTCTATTGTTTTTTAACATGTCGAAAAGATTGTGGAATATCAAAATGAAGCTTTTTATGCTCTTACGTCTTTCTCGTCGATCCTAATCATGGATGGAGCTGAAGAGAGAATCATAGATAAAGTCTTCTAAATATACTGCATCTTAAAATGTGTGTAGGTGTATTATACTAGGAACTTTCTTCATATTTCTGACACTAGAAATTATTACACTCATTCATAAAACACCCCTTATATGAAACAAGGTCTGATTTGTTTCTGGAAGTTGCAATATAAATTATGCCTTTAAGTTAACTGATTAGTTTCATTGTGTTCATTGCAATTAAGAGTTAACACGGTTCATAAGAAGTTAGAATTCTTGGTAAATGGTTGCTGTAATTATGTTTCCTATAGTTTGTAGACACTTCATTTTGTATTTTGGCGATCTTTAGATTTTAAGTCTTAATAGTCACTAGCCTTGAATGTTGTTGCAAAATACTTTATTACGACTTCGTATCTGCAAAAAAAATGACTACCCAATAAATCACAGAAAGTTAATACGTGTAACGATTAAAGCATCTTCACCTACATCATAAATTAAAGGTTATGAGAGTCTATCATTTATCTTCTTTAAGTTCCTCCTATGGTTAGAAACAGTGAAAGTTCTAATGTAAGCTTTTGCAAGATTTCTGTAGATCAAATAATCTTAGGTAATCTTAATTATCTTTTGCATGTCGATAAAACGAAAAAAATCTTAGAAAATAAAAACATCTACACCAGATAGATATTGTGTAAGTACTTTATATCATATCGGTACGATACAGTCATCTACAAGATCTGCGCAACACAACTAGAGGAAAACAAACTGTTATACATACTTATTTCTCTTTCAGCAAGTGTCCCCTGTATATCACAGCTATTTGGCTCCATGGTTGGTGGAATATTGATGGATCTTGTTGGAAGGAAACTAACTCTGCAAATTCAAACTACCATTTCGGCACTTTCATGGGTTTGCATCTTATTATGCGAAAGTCATGTGTTACTTATCACTGGTAGACTAATCGGAGGTGTTGCTGGTGCCATTGGTTTGACGGCTGGTCAGGTAAGCGCTCTGATAATAATTACCAGGTAAGAAATAATCAGAATTAATCTACTGCTACTTTACAGATTTACATTGCGGAGGTATCGAGTCCCAATATGAGAGGAGTCCTCGGATGCATTCCTTTTGTCAGTTCAGCATTTGGAGTACTTTTGGTTTACATATTGGGATCTACAATTCACTGGAAGCTTATAGCAGGTATTGCTATTATTCCACCAGCCCTTGCAACGGTTATGTTTTTTGTTTTACCGGATAGTCCTGATTGGTTAATTAGACAAGGGCATATTCAAAAAGCTCGGCAAGCACTTCTCTGGTTACGCGGAAATGATTGTGCGCGGGTAAATATTGCAATTTTAATTTGTTATTAATAGTTTCGGTATGATTTTATTTGCTATTCTTTAGGTGGAAAGAGAAATACAACAACTTATTGACAAAGTAGAATATGAAAAATTGCATCAAAGACAACATACTTTCGCAGTTTGGACTTTGTTGGGTACGGTTCCAGTACTGAAACCTTTAGTATTTATAAGCGTTTTTACTTTATTGCATATTTTATCGGGATGGGCCATTCTAATATTATACGCTGTAGAAATAATTTCCTACATAAAAATAGATAATATAGACAAATATATAGCAGCAGTATTATGTGCTGGTGTGAGATTTACATTTACTATAATAGCAGTATTTGTTATAGCTTTTATAGGACGTAGACCTATTGGTATATCTACCGCTGCGTGTTCCGCAATTTGTGCATTCGCTATAATAATATCTTCATACTTTAATATTGGCAGTAATTATTTTATAGCATTTTTCTTATTTTTATACGTAGCAAGTTCTACTATAGGTTTTGCAACACTGCCCACAATTCTAACTGCAGAATTATTTCCTGCAAAAACACGTGCTGTTGCGGGAAGTATTATTTTCTTAGTAGCCAGTATATCAATGTTTGGCTATGCAAAATTGTTTCCTTTCTTGAGAAGTGTGTTGAGCATTGAAGGTGTTTTTTTGTTATTTGGCATTTCATCAACTTTGGCAAGTATATTATTATATATTACTTTGCCAGAAACCAAAGATAAAACACTTCTAGAAATTGAAGATTACTTTTCGCAAGACAACATACTGTGGATTAGTAGAAAGAATAAAAGTAGACATTTAAATGATAAGGAACAAAGTAAATCTATAAATATTTCGTTATAGTCGACATGGGTGTGATAATATTAGTTAAGTATAGGTAGCTTAGTCTAAGCTAATATTTAAACATGTGTATTTATTTTTCGTTGTTTACAAGCCAAAGTTTAATTCATTTATTGCACATTCCAAAATGTGTATCATGTTTAATAATTTCTGTATTGTATTTTATAGTACTTAAAAGTTGTTATCAGTACTGCATCTTCTGTAGATTTGTTTGAAGCTTTTGCAAAACTGATCTGCTATTAATAAATTAATTTTTTGCGTTTTTATTTTAATATTTTGGTATACTTTTTGCTGTACTTATAGTCAGATTACACGCTATATGTAATGCCAAACGCGCGTAGTACTATTTTAACTTCTTATACTTACACATAGCGTGTAATTCGACTATGAGTACAGCAGTTAGTATTTAACTTTTTGTCCTTTTCTAAACAGAATTTGTTCATATCTTTTTTATCAAAAAATGAGGAAATATTTTTTTCCTTAAAACCTTTATTTTGGTTAATGACTCTTACAAGAGAGATATCATTTAAAATTACTTAAGTTTTATAACATTTTTATAATTAGTATGTGTTTTCGTCTTATTCCGTAAACAATAAACTAAGCAAATACTGTACTGCTATGTGAAACAATGAATTTGTATTTTATTGCCATTTACTTTACTTTACCAATTCTGTTGCTCATAAAGATAAAAAAAATTAAGAGACATTGTTAAACAAAAAATGTCTATATCACAATACATATTGAATTAGTTAAATGGGCAAAAAAGTAATTATACGTTATTTGTTTTCAGTTAATAGCATATGTATAAATCCAGACACTCTATAAATAGCTACTTATTTTGTACATAGTTCAAATACCTACTAATCCTATTTAAATAAGTCTGAATTAAACGAGATATTTCATATTATGAATTTGTTTTTATTTCATTTCTTTGCACTAACTATAATTCTTTATATTACTATAAATGTCGATAATATTGGTTGTTGTTTGTGTCTATTGGGTTAAAAAAGAATTTACGGCCTTATTAACTAATTCGGAAGACAAGGTGACAACCACATCGCCAAAACTTTGGCATACGAATAAAAATCTGTCGCGAAAAATAAAAGATTTATCCAAAATGGCTCATCATTATTTAAATTCTAATATTGGTTAGATAACATACATATAGAAATTTGTCTTAAATATGATTAGTGTCAATTTAATTTATCAAATTTTACTAATTTATTCCTGATACATGGTTTATTAACTAAATTAATATCGTTAGTATCCTATTTTATTCTATAAAGTTAGATACGATATATTTTACAAAATAAATACGAAGTTGATGTATTTAAAAGTCTTTGTAGTCTACTACATTCATCGCTAAACTACAATAAGTTTTGTACTTCAAAGTTAATGAGTACCGGCCAACGAACACCTAACGCTGTTTCTAGTAGTGCTGATAAAAATAATAAAAAGAAACAAATTCGCTAGCTCAGAAAGTCGTAGACAAACTTTTTGAATCTGAAACTTTTATACAAAAACTCAACAGAGCTGTATAAGTTAAGCTATAGGAAATCAAATAATGGATTTCATAACGGTTCAAAATAAAATAAATGCATTGGTACTACAGATTAAAGAATTTAAAGAGCTCTTATGAACAATATGGACGTAATAGATATTTATGTCACTAGTACATGATGCAGTATTTTATTCAACGAACCTGGTTTATTTTAATTTATTTATAATCAATGGCGAGTCAATAAAGTCATATTATGTACGAGTGAAATACATTATTTTATGGTCTACTGCTTTGAGTAACAAAAATAATAACCATAAAAAAACTTAAAAATTAATTTTTCATGAAAGTATACAGTATCAAAGCATTCTTTGGCTGTTACAATAGTAATTAATGTTATTTATATAGTTATGTGGTAATTTATTATCTGACATTGACAGTAAAGTCCGATTTACTTTATATTACTAGTACAATAAAGCATAGTTTTCTGGACTGAAAACACTATTATAAACTAAGTATTTATGATGCAGTAGAACATAAATAGTAGTTTACGTAACTAGTCAGGAAAGGGATACTTTACTGGACGAACAGACCGCAAATCCAGTAAAGACACTTTATTGACATGTTACGTACAATATTTTTTCTAACACCGGTTTTTTTCCATGCCGTAATCACATACAAGGCGGTGTCTGGTACAGATATTGTACCTACAGGTATTCGAAATTATGCTTTTATTATCTTCCCAGTTGATTTTATGGCGAATCTGTGTAAATAAGTGTCCACGATGAAACTAAGTTTATTTACAATTGAAATTTTCTAATAGTTAATTTATATATTTTTAATAAATTACATTTTATTATTAATTTTTAAATATAAAGTCCTGTACTTTAAATATTCCTATAATTAACAAATTTTAAAAATGTAATAATGTGGTCATGTGGATACAGCGTCTGACTTCTAATCTAAAGGTCCTGCGTTCGATTCCCGCTGTCGGACACCTTGTGACGATTTTAGTTTTTTTCTTTAATTTATATATTAGGCTTTTTTATAAGTAAAATTATTCTAGTTAATTATTACAAGAACGATATGTCAAATAAACATTTAAGAAAAATAGAAAAAAGTTGAGTCGAACCTGGATCTCTTGATTACAAGTCAATATCTGTAACCAAACAACCAAATTCTTCATTTGTTGAAACTGCCAAATTTCGGTATTTGCCTGACAACACTTTAAATTTGTATTAAAAATTGATAATAAAATGCATTTCATAAATAATATGTAAATAAAGTTAGACAGTATACAAAAAATAATTTACGGTTCTACAGTGTTCTAGTACGCAACTAATAAAATGAGTAGGTATACAATGTTCACGGTGTTTCTGGTTCGCAACAGGCCATGCTTTCATGTTGTTAGGTTGGAAGTGTTGCTTCCTTTTTTATTGAAAATTGTCATACCTGCGTCTATACGTTGGTTGTTCCAAAAATTTTGAGAATCAAACACGTATATTTTTCTTTTAAAGTTTTTTATTAAATTTGTTCAAAGTATTCATCACCAGCATCTATACATAGTTTCATTTGAGAAAACCAATTTTCCAAACGTAATTTCCACGTTTCTTCAGACATCTGTTGGTCCAGACCTGGACTTCTTTTACACAGCAAAACCTTCGGAAGAAACCGCATGGTCGAAGCCGGAGCGACGTCTGCGTTGGAATAGTCTTCCGCGGTTCCCAAATAACTTGCAATTGGGGTTGTTAATAATAATAGTATTCGTTATTAAATTTGTCTTAAACTCACATATTTTGTCTTGAACAAACAGGAATTTTCAATTTTATATAGTTGGGTTATCATACAAGAAAATGTTTCTAAAAAGTTAACAATAAAACTGTTGTTCATTTGGATTTTTTTAATAATTGCTGTTAAGAAAAAAGGGTAATTTTGTTGTTTATAAGAAATTGTTCATGTTTTGAGAACTATGTTCGATGGGTTGGATTTATTGAAGCGATGGTGAATTTTTAGTTCGGTTTTTAATTGAGATTTCAGGAATAGGAGATCCAGTAGTACTACTTGACTCCAGGTGTAAATTTACGGTGAGTGTTTATTGATATCTTAATATTTCAATGTCGTTTCTTAATCATGTATAAAATTTTGTGTTCAGTAAATTGGGGTTACCTAATTAATGTTTTTGCTTCCAAATTAAAAAGGGAGAGGTTAAAAAATTTAAGATACTGTTCTGGTTTTTTTATTTCATTAAAATTTGCATATAAGAAAATTACGTTTTATAGTTAACTTAATAATTTCGCGTTTGAATACTTTTCTATTAAAGTTTTGAATTGTTAAGGTCACTTGATAACAAGTTTTATTCTTTATTATATGCGACTGGATATTTAGTATGATAAAAATTTTATTGTTAAGGTAAAAATGTATGTTAAATCTTGTTAATATTTAGTAAGTTAAAAGGTTGCATCAATTTAAATGCAATAAAATTTTTTGAATTAATTAATTTTGTTTTGCACAATAAATTTTCTGTCCTCAACTGTTTAAGGGTATCAAAATATAAAAGCTCTGTGCTCTCTTTGACTATTTCAGTTAATTTTTTTATTTTATTATCATTATACTGTCGTAAAATTAGTTGTGTTTTATTGTGTTATTACCCTCAAATATCCGCGCTCAAGTCCACTCCTGAGTTCAGCCGGCCTCGGACATAAGGGTCCTAGTTTGTTTTAATTTTAACTTGTAACGCAAGGCCGCGTTACAAGTCATAACCTTAAAGTACATTAAGCGTCAATAAGATTCTACAAGTCGAGTTAATAGATAAACAGCCCGGTTTACAATACTCAAACTGTCATTCTGACACAGCCATATTCGAACCAGAAACATCATGAACGGAGTATATATCTCTGCTGTATAGATGTATTAACATATGCACAGGTTAAGAAATAATGATGCTCAATCACTAGCTATTATAACACAATTTGTAGTACAATATCAAATAAAAAACGAAGAACTTTTGAAGAAACGAATGTTAAAAGAAACAAACGTATACGTGTTTATGAAGATGACTAAATACGAGGGTCGTTTGAAAAGTCCGTGCAAAGTCAGAGAGATGGCACTACTGACGCATATCGAGGTTATGTTTAGTTAGTAGCATCTCTTGGAAGAACACACACCAAGTTTCAGCCAGATCGGTCTATTTCTTTGTATTTGGCATTCGTTTGAATCGAGGAAGTCGAGTGATTTTCAAAAAATGGACGAAAAAGAATTTCGTGTGTTGATTAAACATTACTTTATGAAAGGCAAAACGCCTCAGGAGACTAAAGAGAAGCTTGATAAACATTATAGTGACTCTGCACCTTCGATTAGAACAGTTTATAAGTGGTTTCCAAATTTTCGGAGTGGCCATATGGGCACAAGTGACGCTGAACGTTCTGGACGCCCTGTTGGAAAGGAATAATCCTCATCGACTATCTGGAAAAGGGTAAAACTATTACAGGTGCATATTATTCATCGTTATTGGACCGTTTAAAAACCGAGCTGCAAGAAAAACGCCCACGATTGGCCCACAAAAAAGTCCTTTTTTTACAAATTTTGATCAAGTTCTTCACTGGTGTAAAAAATTCGGTATTTCGCTTAACATTTTATTTGAGAAAAAAGGTTTAAACACATCAACATTTATTTTTTTTTATCCGACAAACAAAAAACTTGTGATTTTAAAATGTTTTGCTAACTATCGTCATCTGTGATCACAAAATTAATTTACGTTAAATTTTATTGTTGATGAATGGTTTTGTTTGCTTTTTTGAAGTCTTAAATTTTATTTTTATTGAGAACAAATGATGTGTTCAAACGTAATGAAAAAAAATCGTTATGCAAAATGACTAATTACTTACACCATCGTTCAACCAGTGAAGACCTTAAAATCTGTAACAACAAATTAGGGTTACCATTTAAGCAAATTGATGATGCTATAGCTCAGAAACATAAATGTCAAAACAGGTTCTTTCATGACAGAAACTGAGTTTGCAAAATAAAATTGACCTGTTCAAGGATTTTCCAAAAAGAAAAACATACCGGATGACCAAGGCATAGGAAGGACTTCTGATCTTTTTTATTTATGAACGTATTTTATTGAAATTTGAAGTATACATTATAGTTAATAAATGTACTTTTTGAGATGTTAAGCGCATTAATATTGCTTTTGGTTGTTTCACGGGAAATGACAAATTTTCTTATTTTAAATAAAACACTCTGTGTATATTTACATATTTGGATTCTACGAACTTTATTACCAATCTGTATGTCGATGAGCTGCACTTTTAGTGATATATTCCGTAATGAACAAACACGAACATCTTCAGCCGTACTGATGTTTTTGGAACCCTTATTGCTAATTTGCAATAGTTAATAATTGATATATGTAAAAAAACAAATTTTGTATAGTACTAGTACTGCTTTATACCTTTTTAGACGAAGAAACAGGGAACATGTTAATTAAAGTTAAGCATATACATGCAACGAAAATAATTAAGATTGATACAGACAACTTACCCTATGAAGACGTTGTCAACAAAGGTAAACTTCTTAGGTATTTTTATGTTTTTCTAACTTGAAAAATGAAACAAGTTTCAACGAGCAAACGAATGCATCTGCGCATCTGCACATCTAAATTTTTTATTGATTTATTGATTCTGTATAAATAAATGACAAAATTGCAACTACGGAGTTGGATGAAGTTTTTGGTTAATTTTTTCAATGCTCTTAGATCAGAACCGGTATTCATTTACTAACGCAGCTTTTTTGTTTTCTTCAAGAGCATGACCTTTGAAAGCTCATTTGAATCTTGTTTAGGCTTGACATATTTGACATAATAATAAGTCAATCTAATTGAACTTCAACGTTTGCCGTTGAAACTAGATGGTCTGTATGAGAAATAGCCTCTTTTCCATTCACGAGAAAACAAACGAATTTTTTTATATTAAATTACTCTTTGATTAAGAAACATCAATAAATTACATTGCAGTACGGGAAAAATTCCCAGAATTAAAAGATGCTGAATTAATGCTTATGGACGCAAGTGGTGCTATTATAGAGGATGACATCCTTGTGGAATATGTAAAGAGTATGGCATCTGATGATCCGAAAAATATTCTGATGTTGCTGGTAGCGCAATTAAGACCTCTTTCAGAAAGTTAGTGTAGCTTAAAACAATGTTTTCTAAAAATATTATATATATATATATGTTCTGTTCTTTATATTCAACAGTTCATTGGATGATAAATTCAAAAAAGAATCTTGGGGACTTATAATGCTGATGGTATATAACACTTTTAGTATGAAATATATCAGTAAGTGACACCATCAGCATTATAAGTCCCCAAGATTCTTTTTTAAATTTATCATCCAATGAACTGTTGAATATAAAGAACAGCCCTGAACCTTCAGCATCAGCAACTTCGAGCGACATTGTAGATGATACATTTTCTGATGAAGAGGCGGTAGACGGTAGTAATAAAGAGCTTTCATTTAAGAAACCAATCGTATATCACCAAGTTCTAAACAGCAAGGTTTAAACTAAAAAAGATACACTGTTTTATTTTCTTTATTTTTACTGTAATTATTTGCAGGAATGGAAAGAGCTAATTCAAACTCGAATGGGCAATGAAATATTTGAATATTATGATCAACATGGTCATATTTCTAAAGCGCTAAGAATTCGGTTGGTAAATACAACCACCGCATTCTTGATAGAAAAATACGGTATTTCTGTACCGAAATTTGTAAGACGTAACTTAGGTGAAGCTATTATAAATGTCTTTCCAAATTTAAGAAACAATTTTGGACCTACAGGCTATGTAAAAATTACTGAAAATTTAATGCTTGCAATTTGACATCCTTTATTTTAGGAAGCTTTTTATAAAAACGATAACGGCGGGGAAGGATATATAAGTTACAGACTTAGGGAAGTAGCTAAACACTCTAAGAATGAAGAAATTGGAAAACTTCTTCATCGTAGAAAAAGAAATAGAAATGTAAAGGAACAAGAAATCATTGAAGAACCTAAAAGAAAACGTTTTATCCCAGTAACTATAACTGCTGAGATTAAAGACGATGTTGAATTTTTAAAAAACGCTTGTCTAAAAACTGACAAACAAGCCATTTTAGAAAAGATGACCAACACATATGCTTATAGGAAGTCTTTAGAAGGCCAAATTTTCACTATTTTTCCGAGATTTTTAGATACGGATTACCTTGTAAGTGTTTTCTGTGAGGGATGTTTTAATAACTACAGAAGATTTATTATTTTTGTTGCAATCACTGACATCATAAATTCTCTGCTTTTGTTTCAGATTGAGCACGATTTTAGATTGGAATATCCTAATTATAGTATTAAATTTGAAGAAAAAATTTCACAAGATTGTGAAAAGATTTTAGAAATATATTCGACTGAAGTTGTTCGGCCTTCACCAGACATTATAAAGACAAACCAAGAGGATTCTGCGGATAGTAAGTTGTAGATAGTTAAGACCGTAGTACTGAATGCAATAAAATGTTCAACTTTGTAGAATATGATCAACCCACTAGGGCTTTACTGGCAATAGTACGTTTATTGCAAACAAGGAATAAGAAAAGAATCTCTGATGCCAATAAAGCAGAGAAAAGACTGATTATTTTTAAAAAGGTATAGTGAGACACACATTGTATCATTTCATAATATTTTATATGTACATTTTTAGTTAAATCAACCCAGCATCGATGTAATAAGCAAGTATGGAAACACACAACCATACATACTCGCCGAAGGAACGAGCAAAGGTGCAATCACAAAGTACAGCATTATTATTGATCATCAAGCTTTGCCGTGCCCAGCTCTGTGTTCGTTGTTTAAAGCGTTTGAGTTATTATTCATAAGCCACTTTACATTTAACATTAGGTATGATGACAAGTTAAAACTTTTTTGGGAATTTTTCCAGTCATACTACTTTGAGCTCGAAGCAGAAAATATTGTATATACTCCATCAATGATTCTATTAAGAACATGACTGCAACAATAATATGGTCTTACGTTTTGTTCTATTTCCTGTTTAATGATTTTAATACTTAAGTGTTTACTTTCATTATTATTTAGTTACTATGTTTTTCTGTTATGTTTGTAATTCTAAAAGTTCTAGTGTCAGTACCATTATTAAGCATTTACATGTATTGCATGGGTTATATGATAATCCTAGACTAAATTTGAAATGTTGTAGTCCACCATGTAGCTTACATTTTAAAACATTTAGTGGTCTTCGTAGACATTTACAATCTCACCATGCCAAAAATCGCAATAATATTTTAGAAAAACCTAATACTTTTCACACCTGTGCAGAGGATCAGTCTATGCAGATTGTGGAAGGTAATGAAAAGACACTAAATGATAGACACCAAGCAAATGGAAATGATGTTGAAAATGAAACAGAACGTAATATTAATGATTCTATGGATATAGATTCAATTCTTTACATATTCTTCAACCAAATTATGATGTTGCATTTACCCCAATCACAATGTCAAGTTCTTCACGATGCTACAATAGAGTTGATAGATAATATGTTACAAAACATATTGAACAGCAGTAGTTATGTACACAACAATTTCAGCTTTTGCAATCATATAAATGTATACAGACAAAAAAATTGATATTGCATTAAAAATGTATAGTAGTTCATACAAGAGAAATAAAATCTTGAATTAAAGGTAAATTCACCAAAGAAAATATATTTAGGCACACGAAAGGATAGTGTCTTTAATAAAGTGTCCAATACATATGTTGAGGCAAACATTGCTGTAACGTTTCAATATATACCAATTTTAGACACTTTAAAATCTCTTATCTCTCAAAATAAGTCAGTACTTGATTACATTGATACATCAAGAAATGTATCGTGCCGAGAAGACTTAATTGTAGAAGGATCATTTGTTCAGAATAATGTTTTATTAAAAGCAAAAAAAATACTTTTTAAGAATCCAGCTTTTTTATGATGATTTCGAAACTGTAAATCCATTAGGGAGTAAAACTGGGGCTCATAAATTAGGAGCTATTTATTTTACAATTAAAAATTTACCTTTAATTTTTAATGCATGTTTGCAGCACATACATCTTGTAGCATTATTTTATGCATCCGATTTAAAAACTTATAATATTTCAGGTGGTAGCATTACTATGAATGATATTCTCAAGCCTATTGTAAATGATATTCAGAAATTAGAGTCCGAAGGCATACAAATAGGGAATACAGACGAGAAAGTATTTGGTAGTATTACTTCATTGTCCCATGACAATCTAGCAGCCAATAGTTTACATGGTATGATTAAATCATTCCAAGGTAACTTCTATTGTCGAATGTGTTTAACTTCCAAAGCTGATACTCAAAATCTATATTCAGATAGAAATGTTGTTTATCGTACAAATGAACTTTATGAAGAACACAGTCAAGTAGCTTCTAACAATCACCATACTTATGGCATTAAATATAGAAGCATTTTAAATGACAAATATTTCAAATTGTGTGATAGTATGTCTGTTGACATCATGCATGATGTGTTGGAAGGTATTGTACCATATGAATTAAAACTTTTTTTAAATCACTTAATAAGAGATATGAAAGCTATTTCATTAAATTGTTTGAATGAAAGACTTCATCTATATGACTTTGGTACTCTAAATATATGTAACAAACCTAGTCCCCTGAACCTTGATAAGCCAGGAAATCTAATTGGTCAAAAGGCATTGCAATCATGGTGTTTAATTAGATATTTACCACTGATAATCGATGATCTAATAAATGATGAATGCAAACCAGTTTTCAACGTTATTTTACTTCTTTTGAAAATAATGTCTATACTATTTGCCCCAAGAATAAATGTTCAAATGGTAAATCAAGTAGAAAACTTAATTGAAATACACCACAGACTTTTTAAATCTACATTTAATAGTAACATTATTCCAAAACAACATTTTATGATACACTATCCCAATGTCATTCGAAGGATGGGTCCTCTAATAAATTTGTGGTGGATGAGATATGAATCAAAACATAATGTTCTGAAACGTATGGCTACAAAACTGCATAATTATAAAAATTTAGCAAAAACGCTATCTTATCGTTACCAACAACGCACTGCAATATCTGGTGATTTATTAACAATAAATATTCATTATGGTCCTTCCAAGTCATATGAACTGAAAGAATATTTATATGCAGATTTGATCGTTGAAGACATAGCTGATTTTGACTTAGATACCAAGATAACTACATATAAATGGGTAAAATGTGGTCATCAATATGGACATAAAATGTTTTTGTGTGTAGGGAAAAACTTTTTTTCTCTTCTACAGTTTAATGAAATTATTGACATTTTCACTATAGAATTGAAAGAATTTCAAGATCAAATTTTTTTTGTTACCAAGAAATGGACGACTGCTGAATTTAATGAACACTTGTACGCTTATCATTTAAAATCAGAAAGTAATGTTACTGACATTGAAGAATTAAATCTTTTGATTTATAGTGAACCATATAATTTAAGTCAGTGTTATTCTTCAACAGAGTGGTATGTTGTACCAAAATATAAATTTGTATTTTAGATTTGATTTAAATGATCCATTCTCTTAGTATTCAGTGTTTGCAAATTAATTTGTTGTTTTTATATTGTATTCAAACTTTCAATAAAAATTTTTAAAAACAACCTGTGTTTTTAAATTTACCGCCTTTATTGAAGGAAATGATTTAACACTAAATAAACTCTTGTTAGAGTTAATTTTAATTTTACCGCCAAATATTACAAGCAATAATCTAGCACTAAAAGACTTTAGATAGAGTTAATTACAAATTTACCGCCTTTTCAAACAGTCATTTTGTTTAGTAAATCACCTCTAAAATAACACTAGTTGGGTTATAATACACACTAGACAGTGTATATTTTGCACTAAAGATTTTGTAATATTCCCACTAAAATTAGTAAACTTCTTTACATTTAGCACTATTCCAGTTAGATATTTTAGAGTAATTTTACCTTCCAATTCTACTCTAAAAATAGTGTTAATTTATCACTCTAAATAGATGGACCTGTACAGGCACTAACTAGAGTTCTCTAGTGTTAATTTTTAACTCTACTTTTTTTACTGTGTACCAATGACCAATCAAAACGTAGATCGACCTATCAACAACATTTCATTTACTAATAGTTGATACTGATTGACAGTGCAATGCAAGGGCATTGTGATTTTGTATTCTGATTGGTTGATGGTATACTTTCGAATCTTCAAAATGAGGACCTTATTTATACCATTTATAAGCATGATAAGGCGTTTATGGTGATGCTAAATCACTGTTTGAGATTTTACTAAGCTTAAACATTGGATATAAATGACAACAATCTCACCATTTCATTATATGAAACGTCCCCATTGCAGACGCACGCCCCCCCTCTCTCATCTCTCTCTTTCTAATTGTTTACATTTACTTTAATTGTAATTTCTTATTTATGGTATTTTTAAAGCATGAATCTAAAAATTGCTTATTGATTTTAATAGCAGCATGAATAGCTTTTAATAGCAATGTAGGCTGCACATTTTTTCACTATGATCGTGTAACTAGAGGAAAAGGGGTAGGTCTTGGTGTTTTACTATAGACCAGGGGTTCCCAAAGTGTGCGCCGCGGAGCCCTGGTGCGCCGTAGAAAGTAAAGAGGGGCGCCGTGAGTCGATCCTCTATCATTATCCGAAACCATAACTCGCCGATAAGTACCTACGCGCTTGACAACCGTTGATACCCTTCCCCTCCCGCGCCTTGACCCGCACGCTTACTCGGTCGCAGTGCCCGTTTATTTACAAGCGAGACGCGAAGGACGGACATGTCGTCGTGTTTTGTTTTAATTGTGTCGCTTTGTTTTTCGTCAAAAATCTCAAGCAAAATGGACAGATTTTTATTAAATAAACAAGTCGGTTGTTCAAGTGATACTGAAAAAGCATCTACCAGTGGCGGCAGGGAAGCAAAGAAGCGAAAATATCGTAAATACGATGATAGCTATTTGGACTTTGGTTTTACTTCTATAGAAGTAAACACTGAAGAAAAACCGCAGTGTGTGCTTTGTTTGAAAATACTATCATCCGAAAGTATGCTTCCGAGTAAGTTAAAGCGACATCTCGAGACAATTCATCCAACTATGGCTGAAAAATCGCGGGATTTTTTTCACCGGAAATTACAAAATTTAATAAAAACAAAAAACGTTTTCACTCAGCAAGCCTCAGTACCTAACAACGCACTGTTAGCATCATTCAAGGTGGCATACAGGGTGGCAAAATGCAAAAAACCTCATACTATTGCAGAAGAACTTATTCTACCGGCTGCTCTCGACATGGTGAATATTATGGTGGGAGAATCGGCAGGAAAATTAATTTCCAAGGTACCCTTATCTAACAATACTATCAGTCGAAGAATTCATAACATAGCTGAGGATCTCAATTATCAATTAATAGAAAAAATTAAAGGCAAGGATTTTGGTTTGCAACTTGATGAGGCTACTGACAGTAATAATGATGCACATCTTAGTTGTTACGTACGCTTTCTGGCTGATAATATTATTGTCGAAGAACTTTTATTCTGCAAAAGCATTACCGAAAGTGCGAAGGCCCAAGACTTGTTTGAAATTCTTGACAAGTTTATTGCAGAAAATGGTTTGGATTGGGAAAAGTGTATCGGTGTATGTACTGATGGTGCTCGATCCATGTCTGGCAGGTATGGAGGAATACAAGCCCTTATTCGTAAAAAAGCACCAAATGCTATGTGGACCCATTGCATCATCCATAGGGAAGCTCTTGCATCAAAGTCAATGACCTCTGAATTGAACCAAGTACTACATAAAAACTAGGCCGCTAAAGGCCAGACTTTTCAAAAAACTATGCATAGATATGGGAGCTAAACATACGGCCCTGCTGTATTACTGCAATTCACGATGGCTTTCACGTGGAAATGTTTTATTTCGTGTATTCGAATTACACAAAGAAATTCGCACTTTTTTACAACAGGAACGTCATGAAAACGCCAGATACTTTGCCGAACCAGATTTTTTGCTAAAACTAGCATATTTGTGCGAAATATTTGAGAAACTAAATAAATTGAATCTGTCTTTGCAAGGCAACAACACGCACTTTCTGAAACTGTTGGAGAAGATTGCGGCGTTTAGAAAGAAACTGCAGTTGTGGTTAAAAAAAAATGAATGAAGGTGGCGGTCAAGATTGCTTCTCGCAATTGTATAAAAATGCGGCATCTAATTAACTGGTTGTCTCACAACACCTGATGGCCCTTTTCACGGAACACCTTTCGAAGCTCATCGAATGGTTTTCGAAATACTTTGCAGATGATGACGTCGAAAAATTTGCGTGGATCCAAGATCCTTTCCATGCACAAGCTCCGCCAGAGTTCACATCACAAGAGGAAGAGAGTCTCATTGAACTCTCTTGCGACAGCAGCTTTAAAACTAGATTCACCAGTTCCGATTTGGTGGAGTTTTGGTTATCGGTTCAAAATGAATATCCAAATTTAACTTCAAAAGCTTTAAAAATTTTCATTCCGTTTGCAACATCATATTTGTGTGAAGCTGGATTTTCAGCTGTGGCTGTAATCAAGAACAAATACCGCTCAAGGATTAATGTGGAGCAAGAAATGAGAGTAGCAGTATCAAGCCTTATTTCCCGTTTTGAAAAACTGTGTGGAGATCACCAAGCTCACCAGTCACATTGATTTGACTGAGTAGCTATTGTATTTTATTTTTGTTTTTCTTAATTTTCTCTTGTTTTCTGTTTCAATTCTAAATTCTCATATATAATATAATAAAAAACTCAGTTTCATATTGTGGTTGTTTTAATTTTTGTGCCTATCTACCTAACTACTATTATTGTAGGTACCTATTTGTTTCGACTGTATCTATATGAAATAGCTAGCTAGGGTAGGGCGTCGTGACAAAATACTAAACTTGTAAGTGCGCCGACGGCTGAAAAAGATTGGGAACCCCTGCTATAGACCTCATCTGAAAATATAAATGAATTTATATCAATATTTTTTCTATATATGATGTTTTGTGCTGTGGAGACTTCAATATTAATGCAATTTTAAGCTTTACAATGAGTGAAATGGTTGCGGATTTTACTAGAATTGTATAATATATTCATTGCTGGATCACTTCTATGGGTCTAGTAAAGAGCTCGTTACCAAAAACGAAGTAATCGATGCTCATTTTGCTAACGGCATCAGATAAAGCTAAGATACTTATACGTACCAAGATTTTTCTCGTTTATCTCAAAACACAGTTTTGGTAGATTTGTATAGAGTTAATTGGATACAGTTTTATCAGTCAAACCACCACCAAATTCTAATTATTTAGAACTTATAACTTTTTACACTAGCAGGCCTTGAAGTATTGACTTGAATTTCTTGAAAATCGATTCGTCAGTTCCTGTTTTGTTAGATTTTTAAAAAGCATCTCCTAGCAAGATTGAAATAGTTTGGATTTGACCATACGTCGATTAGGTTTTTTTAAGTTACCTGAGCAAAAGGGATATTCCGCAAGAATCTATCCTAGGTCCATTATTATATACTTAGATAGCATTTTTTAAGGTTTTGCTCATCATGTTACGCTGATGACACTCAGTTGGTGTATAGTTTCAGCAATAATAATGTAACTGAAGCTGATTGTCTTGCTTTTGTATGACTGCTTTTATAAGAGTATAGGCTGCATTGCCAAGGCTTCTTACCAGTATGAATTAACATAATTACATAGTTTACATTCAAAAAGCTTTTTGGTTACGGCTTAGCACAGTTATTTATAAACTATGAATCAACATTTATGATTTTAAAACTGCTTTTCACTTGTTTTAAATTAAAAGGCCTATCGCCACTATGAATGAAAAGGTTTTTCTCCATTATGGACTAATGTGAATTTATTATTGCAAGCTTTACACTCGAAATGTCTTTGTTAGTTTTTAAATAGAACTTGAATGCGCGTTTATATCGGCATACTTCGCACTCAAAAGGTTTTTCTTCTCCATGAATTAGCAAGATCATTTTCTGTAACAACTGCATGAACATATTTACAAAAAATTGTACTATAAACTACATTACTTTCAAGTAAGTGATTTATTAAGTAGCATTCAATAGATTGCCAGGCAGGTAAGATCTATAACTAGGATTATCTTACAAATTCTATCTATATAGTTTAGTAAATCCAAACATATATATGTATAATTAAAATTGCATGATCAGATTTTGAAAAAAAAACAGAATATTATATGCATAAATTATATTACATTTTCATTAAAGAAACCTGCCCTTCTTGTCCATTCATTTCGCCTTCTGTACAAGTTTTAAAATACCTATTCAACAATTCCAGTCTCGTTTGCATCTTATTTCTTTTGCATAGTCAATTAAAGAATTGCAATAATTGATAGTCAGGCTGAAGTTTTTCTTTTTCACTTCTATGACTTGAAAAGTAAAAAAAAATAAATTTTGTTAAAGATATATATATATATGTATACAATTTCAAACAAAAATAATATCAAATAAAGTTTACCTTTTTATTATTTGCCTTCTGTTCTGTATGTTTAGACACGTGAGACTTTATATCTTCATGATATACAGACCAGTATCCACAAGTGCTACAATACCACAATTTTTCACCAGCTTGTGTGTGTCGACTTCTGTAGGGTCTCTCGTCAACTTTAGTAACATCATTGCTCTTTTTAGGTTCAGAACTTTTCTTATGCCGTTGATGACCTTTGGGCATAAAAACTAAAAAAAAATAAAGTTATTAAAGGAATATAATTCATAATAAAATCAATAAGTAAGACTTACATAAGATGTTCTTTAGGAAATGATAAAGTTGTTTTGAAATCACCAGACAATCATGCACTCCCGAGTACCGACCTCACTTGATTAAGAGAGGAGAATGAAAAAATGAGCGAAGGCACAGTAATAAATAGCGCTACATCGATATTACCTATCATTGCATGGAGTTGTGCAATATATTGCAAGTTAATTGAATTGAATGTGTTATATGTGTTGCATAAGTTGCGTACAATCCATATTTTTGTTTATAATAATTATGTATTTATGGGACTGTTTATAATTAAATTACTATTAGCAAGATTATACAACTGAAATATTTACAGCTCTATTTTTGCATTAGTTTCTCATTAAGACTAAATTGTTGTTTTCTTCTGAAGTCGTTATTAAAAGTTGCAAGCTTTGACTTTCAAGATGCACCATAGGTACACCTACCTTACAATGAAATTAAGGTATAGTATACCTTAAATGAAATTAAATACTTGTTCCCTCTATGAGAAAAAACTATAAGAAATACATAGATATACCCTAACAGAGTTGGACTGGCCCAAGAATTAAAAATAGGGAATGTGGAAGTATAATATATCTGTGAAAAACTTCAGTTACAACCCAATATAAAATATAAAAGAAATAACCAAAAACTGTGAAATTAATAACAAGAACATTATAATAAACCTACTGTAACTGTAAATTACCTAAATTGATGTCACAAATGATACCCCATTAGAATATTATGAACAATTTATTATAACTATTATAAATGATAAATAACATTCTGTGAAGCCATCTCATCCATATTTGTCATATTGTTACTTTAGATAAAATAGATACCACTAATTTTTGAGTACAATGGAAGAATGATAAGTCTCCTCATTGTTTAATATCACATCCTTTAAACTGCATTTATTCGATGCAGCTGCAATGTAGTTTTGTTATGTTTAATTCTAGTGACTGCGGAAAGGTTTTAATCGCATTATAATTAACAGTTATACAGTAGCCATCCCTGCAGAAATCAAGAAACATTTTCTAAATTATTCTTTCATAAAAGAATCCAAAGCCAGACCGCAATAAAACGATTTACAAAACATGATAATGTCACCAAATAATATCAAAGCATGTTTAGGGTGACCATTTTTATCGTAACATAATGCGGTACAGAGAGCGTCCATTGCGTACGAAGCACCGTAAATACGTGGGCGTGGAAATATTTTTGAAAAAAATTCTTTAAAGTGTCATTTTAAAACAGAAATTTACTAAAAAATATTCATTTTATATAATATTTATTTAAATAGTAAAGATTGATAAATATAAATAGGAATACAAAAAAAATAAATATGAATACAAAGTAATAAGAAAAAACTATAGGAAAAATGAACAAGACAAAACTAATATTTACTCACGCGCGAATAAAATATAATCGAATATTATAATATTCACATGATGTGATGAATTATCTAATTCGGGACATTTTCCGGGACATATTAATACGGGACACGGGACTTTAATCCGGGACGATTGGTCACCCTAAGCATATTATACCCTAAAAAGGTAAAAAAGAATCTTAATGTTATATAAGGAAATATAGTTAGAATATGTATCTGAGCATTCTCAATGTGCAACTAATAACTAGCAATCGAAAATTGTAAATTCGGAATTATTTCGAATGCTAGTAAAATACTATGAGTAAAGTTTGTGTTCAGGAGCAGTAATCAGACATATGTACTGTCGTCAGCGAAGAAAACGCTTTTAAGAGTTGCCTTAGCATCTACGGAAATGACGTTTGCTACGAAGCGCCCAGGAACTTTTCACTGACAGCGCTGCTAACTGCTGCTTGTTGCTGAATACCAGCAATATGACCCACAACACAAAAAATATATGTAGTACAGTCTGCGTCGTAGAAATCGGGACTCCTAAAATGTGTTGTAATTTTGATTATGATCATTTTAATATTACTACGAGTATAGCAATGTGAGTACTACCTACCTTTTGGTAGGTATTTTAAATAGTTTTTTTTTTATTATTATCTTGACAACTGCGAAATCCCAGTTTAATGGAATACAAATAAAAGCAAAATGTATGGAGTGAAAGGAGAAGGACAAAAGTAAATAATGAGGAAACTCAGCAGATGAGCAGACTATATTTAACGAATGACATACAAGGTGTTAGGTGGGAAATGGCCTGCATTGAGATCTTTTAAACCGTAAGAGATACAAGATCGGTTAAATAGGCAAACAATTTGCTCATAAGGACTTCATACACAGATTAAATAAAGGGTCAGATATTTCACTCCCTATTTCACCATCGTTCCCATTTTTGTCTGCACATTTACATTTACAGCTCTGGGAGTTTACCACGCCTACTATTTTACGCGCGTTTTATGAAAGGTGTATACGTGCATACCACTCTGTGCTGCTTACGCAGTACATGTCAAAATAGCAAGCCCTGAGAGTTGCTTTAAGAGAGAGTGAGAAAGAGAGAGCAATAGAATACACAAATTTTATCGAAGTAAAATATCTGACCTTTATTTAATCTGTGTATGTACCAGTACATATTGACACAGTTGCCAAACCGGACCGATTTCTCATAGCCTACCAGATATTAAGAAGAAAAACTGATTTCTTCCGAAATCTTATAATCAGTTTATTTTGAAAACCACTGAAGGTACGAAAAATCGTAAGGGAATAACTTGTAGGGTTTTATACGTAGAATATGATAATTATGCCCAAACGATTGTCAACTGTTTTACATCCGAGATATAGCATAAAGTTCGTAGTTTTTTAATGTACTGTAAAACAAACATGAAGGATCCCTCCAAATTAGTCGTCTCTTTGGACATTCTGAACAATAACTAAAATTTGCTCGCATAATCCAAGAAAACGAAGATTACTGATAACTAGATAGCGTTCGGCGATTTACCTGCTTTTTCATAACCTCAACCGGCAACCGATCTCGTCATCAAATTACCAGGCTGTGCCGCTGAAATACGGGCCAGTTGGCAATCTTGGCCCAAAATTGTTTCATTTAGCTTTACTTTACATTAAAAGCAGCCTGCGCAACCCAACCCATACCAAATCTGTCAAGTTGACAGTGACATTATCTAGAACCTCGATCGTTTGTAACAGAAAGGCCAGGGTGGCAAACATAACTGGATGTTTAAAAACATCTAGTTTGAAAAATAGAAAAAAAAATAAACGTCTTCACTTTATTTGTTGAACACCTATTTTTAAACCTGCCCTTTGAATTTTTTATCTGCATAAAAACGGAGCAGAAAGAGCACATGCAGATAGCAGTGTGTGTGTTACTCAGTCAGCAGTTTAGATGAATAAAATGCACTTAACATATGTGTATTGAAACCAATTACTTAGCAGGTTTATCATAAATCATAAAACTAGAACGTATGTAGTGTTTCCAGCCATGTTTGAGGGTATCGAAAACGTGATACGGAGATATTTGATATTTAGAAAACCGCGATTTTTACTTTTTTTGGAATAATTGCTAATCGGTTGTGAATTTTAAACTTTTCTAACCTAAATCTGAATTAGCATACAAAATTGAACATTACCCAGTTAACCAAAGCTCTAACTATAATAATAAGAATGTTACCCATACTATCCTATACTCAATTGGAGACACCCTATATAGGTAGAAATGAAATACAGACAATAATTATTGCACGGAGCACCTATTTAAAAAGTAAGTATTGTCTTCCATCAGTCATTGTGGTTATGAATCTAAACAGTAAGTAAACAAGTTTGAGACACCAGAATCTAACATTTTCCATTCGAGATCCCAATATAGGCATCAGTGAGGTAGATTAAGGTTCCCAGTATAATGAGAATTTTGATACAAGATGAAATATCTTGGTTTACGTATCTTTGGGTTGAAAATCTCACCCAGGATGAGAAAATCTATTTTGGTAAATACAATAATTACTATCTATCAGACCATTGTTTCTTGAAAAGTAGCTTTTTGTTACTTGCTTTCTCTGAAAATATCCTTTCACAACACAATAAAAGATAACAATTTCTGTGTTTATACGATATTTATTATTATAATATTATATGTACTTAACATTAACAACCAAAGTTACATAGATACCTTCTTCTCTAGCATTTCGAAACTACCAGTATTTCATTTAAAATGTCAAAATTCTGTTTGAATAAAATTTTACTTCTTGTTATAATCCATTTAAATCACAGGTACTTGGCATTATCACCAAATATTATTATTATTATTATCATTACTATCATCGTTAAAGCATTCAACTTTAAAAGTAATACTCCCTTCAAGGTATAAAAAAAATTTAAAGCTTATGTTAAAGCTTTATCTTATGAACACAGACTAGAACTCTTAAAGAAAGACTTTCTCCTTTTTAAATAATTTCAGTAAAATTTTATCCAAACAAGGCATACAAATATCTATGGAATTCCATCTATTGTGGTCGACGGAAAGCTTTACCAGCAAATTTAGCTGCTGAACCTAATTCTTCTTCAATACGCAAAATTTGGTTGTACTTTGCCAATCTCTCTGATCGGCATGGAGCACCAGTCTTAATTTGTCCTGTAGACAGACCAACTACAAGATCAGCGATGAAAGTATCTTCTGTTTCACCAGATCTGTGCGATACCATTGTACCCCATCCATTAGCTTTGGCCAAGTTGTGGGCTTTTATGGATTCAGTTACTGTACCAATTTGATTTACCTACAATAAAAATGATTAATTAATAAATAGTAGGTACAGTTTGGCAAAGATCCTAATCTTACCTTAAGCAACAAGCAGTTGCAGGCTTTTTTCTCAACAGCTGTTTGAATTCTTTTAGGATTGGTTACAGTAAGATCATCACCGACAATTTGTATGGTTGTTTTATCAGTAATTGCAGTCCAAGCATCCCAATCATCTTGATCAAATGGATCCTCAATAGATACAATTGGGAAGTTTTTAATGAAATCTTCATAAAGCTCTTGGAGCTTAGCAGGAGCCAACCACTTAGATTGGTCAGACTTGGGATTTTTGAAGTCGAGATCATATTTACCATTCTTAAAGAATTCAGAGGCAGCAACGTCCATACCAATTTCAACACGTCCGGTATAACCAGCCTTGGCAATAGCATCATTAATAAGAGTTAAAGCATCCTTATTATTCAAGATGTTAGGAGCAAAGCCACCCTCATCACCAACAGCAGTAGCATCCAAGCCAAACTTAGCTTTAATGCCAGACTTAAGATGATGATAAATTTCTGAACCCATCTTCATTGCTTCAGAGAAAGTATTGGCACCAGTAGGCAAAATCATAAATTCCTAAAAATTAAAGTTACAGATAAAATTTATTACAACATAATAATTGTGATAAGAATATCATACTTGCATAGCCAATTTGTTACCAGCGTGTGAACCACCATTAATGACATTAAAAGCAGGAACAGGCAAAATTATTTCTTTATTTCCGGCAAGGTCAGCCAAATGCTTATAAAGAGGTATTCCACGTTTTGCAGCACCAGCTTTAGCTACAGCTAAAGAGACTCCCAAAATGGCATTAGCACCAAATTTGGATTTGTTTTCTGTGCCATCGAGGTTAAGCATAAATTCATCGATTTCAGTTTGTTGAGTTACTTCAAATGGTTGTTTCAGGAGTTCAGGACCCAGACTTTCATTCACATGTCCTACTGCTTTTAGTACGCCTTTGCCATGATAATTCTGGCCATCACCATCTCGGAGTTCTAATGCTTCATGTACACCTATCAAGATATCAAATATTATCAATCAAACTATATGTAACTTAAAAATAGAACAGTTAGTAATTTTACCTGTGCTGGCACCGGATGGAACTGCAGCACGGAAAAGTCCTAGGTCAGTAATTAAATCGACTTCGACAGTTGGGTTGCCTCGGGAGTCGTAGATTTGGCGAGCGAAAATACTTTTGATCGGCATGATTCTGGTTGAGGGATAGCACTTGGTTGTAAAATATCGAGTTGTTTTTACTCTACAAAAAAAGTTAAAATACAATGTTACATAAAACAATATTAAACGGCAAGAATTTTAAAACTAATTTAAGTTTTTAAGTATAAATATCTTAAAATAGTTAGTAACAAGATAATACTTACAGAAATTTTGAAATTACCGAAGATGATATGGTTACTTCGCCACCAAACGTCAAGCCGGCAACAACCCAAATGGCAGTTGCTATTCCGCCAATTTGACCTCTTGCTACCTTGAAAGTCAAATGAAGGTGAATCTAAATGTGGGAACTGTCAAAGTCCACAAATAGAGGGCACTAATTGACTAAATCTTAATTTAAATTCTAGACTATAGAAATTCTTACCTGCTAATTAAAAGTTTGTAGTTGCAAAGAATTATTAAAAACCAACTAATATTTTTTTTAAGTATAGATATCATTTTTGTGTGCTTTTTCTTGACATTTTTATAATTTATCAATTGTCATTTAAATATCGTATCCAAGAAACGTACTTTTTATGAAGAGATTGACACAAGGACAAGTAGGCAGGACCGTAATACTGTTTTTAGAGACTATTTTATTAATTTTTAACCTTCTCATCATTTCATCATTACAACGGAGAATATTTTATGATACTTTCATCTTTTATATGTTTCAAGTGTTACTGTGAGATTTCTATGGATCTTTACTATTTTATAAATTTTGATGGTCTACAACTTCGCGGGTACACAAATCACGTGATCGCCGCGCCGGTTTGATTGATTGAAATTATCAAATTATACAGTAAGGTTTCGTTTCGAAATTACGCTCGGACTAAAAACGCATCCGGAGTACTACCCTAGTAGCGTTCAGAAAACAAAAACGCATCTACTACAATACTCTTGCGCGTTCAGATTTTAAAGATCTTTTTTTCACGTTCGTTAAAAAAAAGTGCAACATTTTTCATTAATCTTTGTTTGTTTAATCGCGCTAGAAGCATGAAAAAAAGTGCCATAGCAGTTCATTTTTTCACGCATTTGAGTGAAGAAAAAGTATCGTAACGTGTCATTTTTTTTAACGCAAAATATTTAAACACAAAACACAGAAGGTTGCCGTTGCTATGACACACTAATTGTACATTTAATATCACTGTATCACTTGATTTTTATTACGAACGTGAAACAAGTTTTGTATGCAATTGTTACTTTTTTTCACTCAGCGGATTTGCGCACTCGCCTTCGGCTCGTACTCACTTGTTGCATAAATAACTATTTTGACATTAAAGTTCATTATGTTTTTACAGTAACAAAATGTTTACATTATGTTACTAATAATATAATGTTATAATATTTCAATACTCCAGTCGGCCTTGTTTACAAATGTCAAACTTAAAATTTAAATGTTCTGACAGTTTGAATTTTAATTTTTAATTAATTTTGTACGCTCTAAGAAAGAATATGTCACTCGGAGTAGAATGTCTTTTTGTGTTTCGCACTCTTTGCACCTCCTCTACTGTGCCTCGGCAGCAAACGTGCTCAACATAAAAAGACTTCATTCTACTCCTTGTAAAGTAATATACTATTATACCCACCCTAAACTGGGTACAAAAGAGTAAAAACAGTAAAAATTAGTAGAAATTATAATTTTTATGAGGTTATGTTTATGTTTAATCAATTCATGCGTTATGATTGTTATAGCCGATACAGCATTTACAAACGTTCCCACTGTTCATTTTCTTAGAAATTTCGAAGTTCGAATATCAGACTTTTAAAGTGAATATAGGTTAGGATATATTTGTTTACAATTTCTCTGCTCCAAAGCGTTCAGAAAATTATACAAATTGGAGCGCGTTTGAATTACTCTATACTACGATTAATCTTGGTGGATAAACTCGCTAGTGTTCTTTTTATTTCTAAACGAAATCAAACAAACCAGTCAAGCAACGATCACGTGGTTTATACACCTCCTGAAGTTAAATCACCAGCCGTCGTGATGGAACAGAGATACTTTACTGATTTTTCACTATCTTAGGAACGGTGTTATTCTAATCAAATCACTCAACAGTCCATCATTCATCAAACGCGTTAGAAAGGTCAAAGAGGTGGGTAGGGTTGCCAACTTTTGAATTCTCTTAGCTTGCTTGCTTTTATCAAGGTGCTGCGCCGCAGGCGCAGTGGCTTTAGACGCCATCGCGTCTCTCAAGTCGTGGAGTCGAAGTGGACGTTGGCGGAGTGGGGTGCCGAGCGCATCGCTCGTCCACGTCCGCTACAGCACCCGAAACAGTAAGGGAAGGAGGCGGCGCCCCGAGGTATCGAGTCTTGGTGGATCCATATGATGTCCTGGAATGGTGGAGCCGACTGGGTGGTCTTCCTGGTGGAGGCGGAGAGCGGTGAGGCCAAGCGGGCAGAGCGACGATGTCGAGCGAAGAAAAAGAAAAAACGGGTCCTTTTAGGGGAGCCGCCGGTAAGCCGCAGGCTGGTCGGGGCTCCGGGGAGTCGACACGGTCCTGCGATTTCAGAACCGGAATAGTTGTAGACGGAGCGGAATGCGGAAAGATGGGTGCGGTGAGGTGAGGGGCCGTGCAAAATACTGTTTCGGCATTTGCCTTCACCACTAAGGGAAACCACGGAAAACCCTAGTGAGAACAGGCGGCCCGGGAAACGCCCGGGCCTCCCGAATGCGAACGCAGTGCTGGAAGCGCACTACGTCGCTGGATATTTTTTCTGGCCTTGTCCGACGGTGAGGTGATGTTGGCGCCCTAGGTGGTGGGTGGGTCTTCTAGGCTCTCCACAGACCCATGATGTCTTGAATGAATGCGACGACGGCGGTCAGTATCCCTGCGAGGTCGGAGGCCTCGCAAAGGTTGCGACCGAGCATCTGAAATGCCACGAAGATGCGATCCATATCGAGACCGGTGGTGGCGGTGGCGACTGGACGTGCTGGTGTTGGGCGGTCCCGGGTCGTGTCAGCGGAGGGACGCACTCGTTGACGGTCGGCGCGCTCGCTACTCGGGGATACCGAGGGCGCCCCTTGTAGTTGGCCGAGTGTGGCTGGCGTCTGAAGCGTCTTTACGCAGTTTGCCGAGTGGTGGTCGCCGGCGTATTTCACGCACCGGGGTGCCACTCGTTAAGAGTGGCCAAAGCGCTGACATCTATGGCACTGGCTGGCGGCGGCCTTCTTCTTCGGGTGTTCAACTGAAATAGAAAGGCCGGAAAAGGTCTTGAACTTAAAAATCTTCTGAGCCTCCGGGGTTCTCTCTAGGAGAATGAGAACGAGAGGCATCGTGATCTTTTCAGGTCCGCGACACATACGGTGAGCGGAAATAACGGGCAAGTGCTTCACCGTGGAGAGGTAATTGGCCACTTCTTCGGCCGGGATGGTGTCGGGGATTCCTCTTAGGACGGCCTTGAGGGGTTTGTCTTGGGATAGTGGGTATGTGTGGAAAGGTAGTTTATATTGGTCGAGGACTTCACGGATGCCTTGGTAGTCCTGCACCGTCGCCGGCTGGATAGCAATGCCATCACTCAGGCTTTTGGCCTTCGTGTAGCAGAGCTTCCACCGTGTGAATCTCGCGGAGGTTTCCAACCAAGTCTCCTTCGCATGAAGGACAATTGGTGGCACCCGTTGAGAACACGTGACGGGACCCCCGTGCAAGACGGCGTCTTCTCCCAGGGGGGAGAAGCGGTTAGCCGGTTGCGATTCTACCGCGGCGGGTTTGGAGCGTTTGGTCTTGGATCGGGTGACTTTGATAAAGCCGTCGTCGGAGGGGGGAACGGGGCGCTCGGACTCGGAGGACCGAGCGGAGCGGGCGGAATCGGAGGAGTTAGGCGTCGAGGCGGCTTCGCGAGGAGCGGCCATTCGCTTCCTCTGGTTTTTGTTGGACGTAGACAGGCGGCTGGTAGTCGGTTGGCTGCCGGTCGGTTGTCTGATGGTATGACGGGAGGTGACTTGGCTGCCTGAGCTGCAGGGGAGGTTGCAATTTTCGTAGGTGAAGATGATGGACCCTGGGCCCATGGGTAGAGGGAAATCGAAGTCGTCCCGGTAGCGGGCTCATACTGCGGCGTTTTCGTGATGCATCCGGGCTGGATCCATGATGTAATTCTTCTTGCTTGATTCTTCTCGGATTCTTTTATCTTATTTGATCAAGAATCAGTTCTTTTATCAGATGATAAAAACTCAAAGAATAATGCCACCCTAGGGTGGCATATGTAACCTTGTTGCTTTTATCAGAGAGGTTCTGGAACGCGTCTGTCTTAGCTCTGACAATCTCAGGGCTTTTAAGAGGCCGAGAATTAATGAGGGCCTTAGAGGAGGGGGGCCACTTATACATTTGCTTGGATTTAGGAGCAGATAGCCCAGTTAACAGTTGCTCACTATTTTATGTAGTACATAAAAACACATACTTTTACTAAAAGTACGTATTTTTACAAAAAGGTCAGTATTAGTATATATATTTTGCTTCTAAATGTGGCACTTATTCTAAGATTGTTTAGAGCATAATTTAAGAAGAGCTGCAAATAAAGCTCGCATTTTCAGAAATGCTCAGCAGCTAGAATTCTAACTAAGCAAATTGCCCAAATGGACAATACCGCTGCAAAAAGCTGCGAAGAGTTCACTTGGTGTAAAGATTGCAGGCTATGATTCGTCAGTACCCAAAGCCAGTTGATGTCAGATAAAGTACCGACATCAAACAAAGGACGATCACAAATTGAGCTCAATAACGATTTTTGTCTTCCTTAGAGGCGCTGGTCGCTGCTGTTTTACGTCGGATTTGACAAGTTTAAACCTTAGTTTATAAGTTTGAGGTTATTAGAATTGGGATTTTAAAGAAGTATAATTATGAATGGCTTGTTGTTAAAGGCATTTTTGGAAACTTAACATATTTTCATCTGATCAGATCATACAGATTATTTGGGTTTCGGTTAATTCAAAAACGGTTGCGGGCAACTACGAAATTAATACTATGCATCTGCTGTTTTACAGTAATTATAAATAATTGTGAAAATGTTGAAGATGATGCAGAGGAAATTATAAGAAACTTTGCTCATACAAACTTTAATAGCGCTACGACAAGGCATTAATAATTACTTTTCTTTAAAATCTAAATTCTAATAAACTCAAACTTATAGACTGATGTTTAAACTTGTCAAATGTGGAACAACAGTGCCTCTATCAGAGAGAAAATCGTCGTCTTTTGTTTTCGGTACTTTATCTCATTTCAAGTGGCTTTGTCGGTACAGCAAAAGTAGTGGTGGGGGCAACTTTCTAACCTTAGATTCCAATCAACATCAAATTGTCCTCTGCTGAAATGTAGAACGCACTGACAAAGGATTTGCTGAATTAAGCTTCTGATCGGTTGACAAGTGAGCTTTTTCACTGGCATCACGTCATTGTGTTAACTATTCTTGAACACAAGTATTCATTTTTAGTAAAAACATTAAAACTTTTAATACCGAATAGAAAGGTGCAAGAAAAATTTGAAGTTTGCTGATCGTCCGACAATTAAATTATTGCGTTAAAGGACAGTTTGAGATTAGTATTTTTCGACGTGTCCCGGACATCAAAGAGGTTTCTCCGGGCCCCCGATAAGATTCTCGTAAAACCGGATTGTCCGGGTCAAACCCGGAGAATTGGCAACCCTAGAAGTTATTTGTTGTCAAAGAAAATATCTTGAGATTTACTGTAAGTAATACAGTAAGTATCTAAAATACAGTATGCCCATTTTACGGATTTTCCCCTCAATGTTTGGGATTAGGCAACACGTAAAATGGGCATACTGTATATTTTCGAAAGTATGCAGGAAACTTTAACACGAAGTAGAATACATCAAAAGCCAACGCCGGTCCGTCACCTATAACAGTACCGCGGATTAGTTAATTTCTTTGTAATTTGATTATTCTAATAAGTTAAACCAGTCACGCTGTCCCGATCTAAGTTGAACGCACAAAGAATGTCTGCAAAAAAGATTTCCATCAGCAATACCTACATAGTAAAGTTGAGAACTAAGAATATTAATTTGTCACTATTTGGTTGCCATTTTTATAGCTAAATTCTCTATCGAATTATGATCATGAAAAATGAACCTATTGATGGTTCTGAAAAACCGAAACGTCGTATGCGAATTTAGATGAGTAGAAATTAGAAAGAAAAAAGTGCTCTGGGAAGTTTTTACCAGTTTTAGAAATTCGTACTATAATAAGAAAGTTACTTCCGAGAAACAAAAATTGAAAACCCCCGTTTTATGAAGCTATTTCGAATTAAGTTAGACCCAATTTAGATTATTATTCAGCATTAAAATACGCAACTTCACCCTTTTAACTAACTTTGTATTTCTTATACTTTCCAAGATTCTAATGGTAAAGTTTGAATTGAATAACTCTGTATTTTGTACATTTGGATTTAGTATTTAAATTCTATCGTAATATTTTGTTGACATAAGATGTTCCGAAAAAAACTTTTATAGAAAGCTAGAATAAGTTTATTTTATCCATTAGGGATGTTTTTAGTCGTTTTAAAAAATTAAATACTTACCTTTTTGGAAATGTCTTGTTCTCTTATAAAACGACAAGCAATGTCGCACTGTGGTCGGAAACCAATAAAAAGCGGCCAAAACTCTAAAAAATGAATCTACGCAAAATGAAATTTAAATATATTTATATTTACACTAAACATTCGAAAATTAGTATTAGTAATCAATTTATGCATATTACAATAGATTGTGTTATAAATAGTACTTGAAAAATAGTGCTTTTACAGCATACATACTAAGCCAAATTTTAACCATTGCTTTGAAGGTGTGTATCTTGCTAAATTAAAAAAGTGTCAAAATTGTCTACTGTACTCACGAAATAGCCTTTCAAGCACGATGCAATATCGTAGTTACTGCAATTTTTTAGTATGATTTCAATGAAAAATTCATTGTTCATAGTTAGCTGAACAATGTTCGAGTTTTCTTTATTCATCTTGAAATTTGAAAATGTTATCCTCTGTGGTCCCATGTAAATTTATGCTGTGATATGAGAAAAAGTTTATATTTTTTAAGGAAGTAAAAATCAGCTGCGGAAATTTGCGGGTCTTTTAGTAATCGATAAAAAAACAAGCAGAAATACATTTAAATTTATCTATTGTTCAAATATTCTGTAAGCGCATTCGTTTTTTTTTTCGAAAAATAGTAAAAACATAAACAACAATAGTTAGTTGTAAGTGGTAAATGAGGCCTGGGGCGGACCGCCCCCGCCCGGCCTCCGCCTCCCCATAGGTACGCCACTGACCAAATTTTCAAAAATAAACTTTATTAGTCAAAATTGAAGCCCGATGCTTTGGTATCGGTGAGCCAGTTTTAGAATAAAACATGTGCTGGGAATGCAAAGCATAACCATAACGAATTCCGTTTTGTTACTTTTTTCAAATTTTGGCGGCTATTTTGACCGTGTTCCCAAGGTGATATCAAAAAGATACGTTTTTTATTTTTTTCATGTAAAATACAATTCTAAAGTAAAAAAAAATTTGAAAATTTTTCAAATTTCGGCGGCCAAAAAACGAAGACAGCACATTGTTTTTAGTTTTTGATGTAGAATCCAAATCTGAAGTCAAAATTTCAAAATTTGAAAAAAATTGCGGACTGACAGACAGACAGACAGACCAAGTTTCAAAAAAATCGGTGAGGTACACCTCGTGCATGCCCCTTGTTAAAAACTAAGTCGATATTATACATAATATCACTATGTCGACAAATCGCCATTTTAGATCTCGGTTTGCTAGAAAAGTATTCGAGATATAAAACATGTCCTGTAAAGTTACGGCAACATGGCAAGAGACTAACAGACAGACTACGCCGAAAAATCGCCATTTTCGGTCTTGATTATCTCGAAAACTATTCGAGATATCGAAATACTGATTATGTATCTGTCATCAGGAGAAAAGTCTAAGTTGATTTCATATACGTATAATATGTCCTGTAAAGTTACGGCAACATGGCAAGAGACTAACAGACAGACTATGCCGAAAAATCGCCATCTTCGATCTCGATTATCTCGAAAACCATTCGAGATATCGAAATACCGATTATGTATCTGTAATCAAAAAAAAATTCTAAAATGATTTTATATATAACATGTCCTAAGAGACTAACAGACAGACTACGCCGAAAATCGCCATTTTCAATCTTGATTATCTCGAAAACTATTCGATATATCGAAATACCGATTATGTATCTGTAATTAGAAGAAATTTCTAAGTTGATTTCATATATAACATGTGCTGTAAAGTTACGGTAACATGGCAACAGACAGACGGGATGAACGAATTCACATACGAATTTTTTAAATTTTGTCGATAAAACAAATAAATAAATAAAATAATTTTGGATAGCAGAGACGCAAGTAACACCTTATATACAAAATATTTAAGCAATTCTGAGAGTTATTTAGTTTTGACCGGTTTTTCGTCATTTCCGACCAGTGTGTGTCGTTTTAAGGATTCGTGATATAGTTGAAGCGATTAGTATAGTGCCGACAAACAGTGACGAAGATTTGTTCGCAAAAAAAACATTTTACTTTTCAAAGCCAGGCTACCACACAGTGGCGTAGCAAGGGATATTTGCGCTCGGGGTGGACCTTCCAATGTGCCGCCCCTTCTCCCTCAGAAGAGATAAAAATTCGAATTTAAAAATTTAAAAACTTAAAGTAAACGTTAAATACAACATTTAAACTTTAAACTGCGTTTCTAAATGGTAATTATCTAATAAAAAAGTAATTTAACTGTTGGCTATGATTATATTTAGATATTTGTATTAAGATTTAAACAGCAAATTATGCTAAATATAAATAAATAAATAAGAAGAAATTTAAAAATTAAACTACAATGCTTGAAACTTGAAAGCAACTTTTCTAGCTTTAAGAGCAGCAAACTCGATTATCGTTTCTTCGAAATCTATCTGGTTTGTAAGTTCTTGCTCAATGGAAAATTCAGCCAGATTGGACAACCTCAACTGGCTCATAGTGGACCTCAAGTAGGACTTAATCAGTTTTAACTTTGACAAGCTCCTTTTGCAGTTCGCAACACTGATACCGATACTATGACCAAACAAATTCCCAACAGTATTATCAGGTTAGGGACGGAGGTATTGAGGTTATACTATTGGATAAACTGTAACAGTTCCAGCGGTCCTTCCTGCACGAGCTTTTGGTGATCCTGAGATGCGTCGACAAAGTTTCGAAAACAATATCGTTAGATCAGAAATTTCACCTTATCGATTTCATCCGCCAAATTAACCAAATCGCAGACGTATTCCGGATTAAAGAGGTTTGCGGGGGTCAACACGGAGAATTTCTTTGCCAACTCTTCCAATTGCTCGAACCTTGAACCAATTTCTTGAATTATCCGGTCCATGAATGCGAACACTCTCAGATGTAGTTCTCTTCGTAGATCAAGTTTGCACCCTTCTATTTATCACCAAAAGATTGCTTTCTCTTTGTTGTTCTTCGAGGCTCAACTTAGATTCCAAGTTCCTTGCACAACTGTCTCTAGTAGCTGAAACTGCAGTCCACTATCTCATTTTGCTGTTTAACTAAAAATATCTTCAATGCCCCAATTTTTGTCGCAGGTCGTTGACTGTCCAGTAGCTTAGTCTGCAGGTAAACTTGAGCACTGTTAATCTCTGGAAGAACTTCAGACCAAAACTCAAGGTAACAAAGGAAAGAAACCGAGTGCATTGGTGGCAACAGCATCCCAGCATCTGACCGAGTGACTACATTTTCTGTTCTATCGGTGCTTAGCTCTTCGAGAACATCCAGGATCTGGAAAAATATAACTTCAGCAATTTGACAGCTTCTTGTCTTGAGCTCATCGGGCTTCAATCGGGCGTTTTACCCCTTGGCCAGTAGCAGCAGTCAAAACGTCGAACGAAAAGAACAAATATATTTTCTCCACCGTCCCAAAAAAGGTAACAGATTCCGAAGCGAAGGAAACGGCGTGAACATTAACTTGGTTCAAAGAGTGGTTAGTGCATGCGACAAACTGGGCCTTGGGGTTAACTGTCTTAAGTCTCGCTTGGACTTCAGTATGTAATCCGAACATAACAGCAGCGTTGTTATAAGCTTGACCTCTGCAGTTTTCAATGTTGAGTTCATCTTGGCCGATCTTCTCCAAATTAATTTTCGCCATCTGTTCAGCGTTTTTACATTTGGTTCGATGAAATCAACAACAGAAAGTATAATGTAAAGTGGGTTTTACATATTTTACTCTATTTTTTATATATAACGTAAAAAATAGTTTCTTTCTTACGCGTAAATACCCAACCCTGCTACTGATGAAACCAACAAACGTTATCCTCGAAAACGCTTAAAATTTGTTAGCTACTGAAGCATCCACTAGGAACTAGGAACGGGCGCCAATGCTTGCGCGTTATTGCGAAAAGTTTACAACTGCAACAGCAGACAAAGGCCGGTTTTGCCGCCCCTGGTCTGTTGCCGCCCTTCCCTTGCTACGTCACTGCTACTGCGCGCCTATAGATCGCGGTCGTGATTATGAAGAGCGCTGTCGGACGGCCAAGCGAATAATGCTGGCAGGTGCTGTAGGACTTTGGTGGTTTGCGTAGGTCCGTCTCCCCTCGACTATCCATCGTAGAACCAACCTGGAGAACGCGATTAGTGTGGCGGCGACTTGTAGACGGTTTCTCTCCAGCGGTAACTATGGAGACGGCCTGTGCTCCCGATACCCAATAAATGTCTAGAGCATGGTGGAGGAAGCTTCCGGCGATCAGCGAGACTAATTATATAGTATAGGAATGGTGAAGCATGTCGTCTCTGAATGTGGTGCCAATGGTTTAGTTAAGTGTTAGAATTTTTCTAATTTAAAATCGATTGATATACAGTAAAGGGTAATTCGATTTCAAGCTTCACCATGTTTAGAGTACAATTTTAAATTATGTAGTGTCATTTATTGTTGGGGTCAGGATAAAATATTCTGTCAAATAATGTAAACATCAAATATGGCGTCCATAAGAAGAAATAGAACTGATGATGGTTCTACAAACCCGAAAAACTATTCAGTTTATTTGGTTATAAAAAATTACTTTAAAAATGCTTTATTATATTTTTAAATATTTAATACTAAAAAAGCTAAAAGCGAAAAACGTAAACCGAAATTTTTCATTTTTTGACCGTAAGTCAAAAGCAAAGAAGGAAGTAAGCTCAACTTTCTTTCTAGTTTATTTTCCAGCATAAGATTCACCAAACGGGCCAAATATAAATTTATTTTCTATTTCTTATAATACGCGAGATAACTCGAATGTGATCACCGTGTATTTGGCCTGTTTTTGAAAAAGGTCTACAAGGAATAAATAAAAGTTATTAAAAAGAATTATTGCTGAGATATAAAAATTGTAATTGCTTTTTGTTATTTATCTCAAAGTATTTTAAGAAGAAATGTAACAGTAACAGGTTATCACCACAATAAAGATACTTATACCGAAGAAAAAAATACTACTCATTACTACGCCATAAAAAAAGTAATGGAAGTTATCACTGTTAGAAAAATAAAAAAAATGTATTTATCACATTTTTTGCAATATCTTCTTCAACAAAAAAAAAGATGTCCAAAAGTCCAATATTTTATATTTGAGTGTTTTATTAATAATAAAACTAAATCCTAGTCATTTTTTAATTTCAAAATAGTCCCTTCTTTAATAATGCAATCAACTCAATCACCTTTAATTATACTATAAAATTCTGTATTACTCCTACCCCATTATTTATTATTATTAGCATTTTGATTTGTGGTGTACATAAATGTATAGAAATCCCATTCAAAACATAGCTGTAGATTGTTGATATTTACATGCTGCTGTTATTTATTAGATTACCATTTATTATCACCCTTTTATATGAACAAGATTTTAATTAATTACATTTTGAAATCATGAATGAACTGTTTGTTTTTTCT